>CM057810.1:35881277-36043777 GCA_030067965.1 Latrodectus elegans
GCTTATTCAAAATAAGAAATTAAATTTAAACATTCTTAACCTGGAATAAATAAGATAGATGGAAATATTTCTTAAAATCACTTGTTCCTTAAGTATTATTTTTTATTTGAAAGTTTTTTCTACTGATTAAAAATTTGTGATGTAAATTAACTTGGTCAATATTAGCATAGATTATCTTTTTGAAACTTTAAAATATCTTAATTTTATAAAAGATTGGTGTTGATTTTGCTTTGAAAGTCTTAAATTGGGATTCCAACACTCTAATTCGACTTCAATTATGGGATATTGCTGGTAAGTTACACTTTAGCATATATCAGAACTCTTAGAATTTATTATATTTTCTATTATTGCTAAGGTATTTTCAAAATAAAATTTCATAATTTTAAAATATAATATTAAAGAAAGCAATCTATGTGGAAAACAATAAATATATTAGTAAGAAAGAAGATTATTTAAAGTGTTTATTCTTCTAGTTATATTAAAACTGATATAGGGTAAAATCGTAGGGTTCTGTATTGGTATAGCATGATTTTTCAATTTTTATACCAAGTGCTGTACAGTTATCTTACCAACCTGAATTACGTCATTATGTGCAATAAAGACAGTGATTACCATATAACAAACATGCTCAAATTTCAACTTATCATTCATGCACTCTTTTAAATTTTAAATATTTTATTATCATGACTTACTACAGGTGTATTAAAATGTTAATAACTAAAAACTAATTTCACAAAAATTACTCAATAAAAAACAAATGTAATCTAAATATCTATGTGGAATTATTATTTAAAAAATATAAATCTATAACTATAATAAATAAAGCTAAATCTATAACGTAAATAAAATGTATTGTTATAAAAACTTGAATTTTAATCAAGCAGGCAGTAACACCCACCTTAAAAAAAAGTCTTTAGTGTAGTACAATCTAGCCCTGGATTAATCTTGACAATAAAGCTAAATTTATAACGTAGATAAAATGTATTTTTATAAAATAAACTGCAGTAACTGCCAACTTTAAAAAAAGACGAAATTCAGAGTAGTTCAATCTAGCCCTGATTTAAACTGAGCATTAAAGCTCAATCTGTAACTAAAACATACATTCTCACAAAAATTTTCTAATTAATCAACATTATAATTCTGAATAAATCTAAATACAAATATGTGAAATATTTATGAACAATACTAAATATATAATATAAAATATTACATACAACAGTAATATTGATTTTTTAAAAAAAAGTCATTGCTTGCAAAATCATTGGCACCAATCAGATAATAGACAGATTTTATGGCTTTTAAAAATTCTGCTAAGATATTCTCTAAAGATTATTGTTGCCTTATACTTTGTGAGGAAAAAAAATTCTAAATAATAGAAACAATATGAAATTAAATTCATTTTATAAAATTTCAAAACAAATTTTCTTAAGAAACTTTAAATGAAAAACTCACTGCAAACTAATATTAAAACATTTAACTTTCAAAAAATTTTTGAAATATAAACTCTAAATCATATATTTTAAAATCTTAAACTGTAATCAAATAAAAACAAATTACTTATCAAATGATTCAAGGATTACTAGCACATACAACAAAAATTTTGTGCATGTATGCAATCATGTTACATCATAAAAGGAAAGTTATGTCATATAAAAGCAAGAAAACATTCCAACTTGGTGAACCAGTTTGGCACAATTTATCACCCATATAGGGATGCATAGGATTTAACCCTAATATAGATTATGCAAAATAATATAATTTTGTGTGTAAATTCTTTATATATAAATATGAAAATGTTTAATGTTATATTATGAAGATTTATGATTCATATTATATATTTTATTCATTAATTACAATTTTAATCATTAGATTAAAATGTAATTTAGTTAAAATATGTTTCACAGTTATATATGTCAACACAAGTTGTTTCAAATGCAATATAAAAGATTAAAATTATATTGGTTGAACTAAGAAAACAATTGTCCCCATAAAGTTTAATTTCACTGATTAAGAGAGAATATTAAAACCTTTCTATCACTAGATTGCAATTTTTATTGCAAAATATTTTGATATTAATGTGTTTAATAAAAAATAACGATGTAATTATCTTTTCATTATATTTTTTCTTCCTAAATTTTTTTATAGAAATTAGAAAATATAATCTTTGAAAGAATGGTCTGTGCTTACAATATTTTAAACTAAAAATTTAAGTATGAAATTTCATTTAAAAAATTTAAATTATATTTTGAATGTATTATTATTAGTAGTAATTTTAAAACCTTTGACTAAGAAATTAGAATCCATACTAGCACTATCAAATGAATAGAGGAAACAAAATAACATGTTTGTTATTTTGTGTCTCAATGAAAAAAAAAATTTATTGATTGAGTGTTTTGTTTATTCAAACTTAACTCTCTCCCATAAAATATTTTTTTTTCTTGAATTATTAACAATTTTCTTGTTGAAACATGTCTTTGAATCAATTGTCATGAATCAATTCTTTGAAATTGTATCAAATTTCGATAAACTGATTTTCAAAAAATTTCATGAATCGGTCTTATACCACCACTAAATAATTGAAGGGAAAACAAAGAGATTAAGAGTATAACTTAAAAAAAAGTTTATATTTCATACCATAAATAAGCTCCTTTCATTGACAGTATTTAGAACATTCGTGCATAGCATTTTTTTTTTTTTTTTTTTTTTTTACTTATAAAAAAATATTATTTCTCTGAAAAAATTGTTATGTGTTTAGAAATACCCATCATAGAGGTATTTTATTTTTATTTTTCTAACCATCTACTAGCATTGATAAATATTCTTTTAGTTTTCAAGCAATGATTATTCTATTTACAATTTGTATACAAGACCAGTCTTTATGCTTCTATCCATTATGTATATTTTCTACAATTATTATTCTATTTTGCCCAGTGCTGGTAGAAATCTCCTTTATAGAAACCACTATTATTTCCATAAAGAGAATTAATGATGTTCCATGTAAGAATGTTAAAAAAAAACTACTACTACTTGTGAACCATTGGTATAAATCATATCTGTCTATTAATTTTCAATGATTTTAAATTGATCCTAGGACAAGAACGGTTTGGAAATATGACACGTGTGTATTATAAAGAAGCAGTTGGAGCATTTATTGTGTTTGATGCCAGTCGAAGTGCTACATTTGATGCAGTGATGAGATGGAAAACAGACTTAGACTCAAAAGTCAGTCTTCCAGATGGAAGCAAAATTCCATGTGTTCTTTTAGCCAATAAGGTATGTTTCCTTTCTGCTATAATTAAAATTAGTATCCTTACTCAATATTCCAAAGAGTAAAAATTTCATTATATTTGTTTGTAATATTGAGTTTTAAAAAGATAGCCAAAATTATATTTCTGCTCTAAATTTGAATTTATTGGATTACTCTACAATTGTCAAGACAGTTCAAATTTATTTTAATGTGCTGCTATTTATAAAATTATGTGGCATTGAAAAAAGAAAAAATGATTGTGTTCAATAAATGAAAAATGTTTAATGAATTGCATGCCTTCAAAATTTTTTCTTTGTGCACAGGAAATATTGTAGGGTATATTTAAACATCTTTTACTACATGAATTATCTGAAATGACATTTCCATTAGGGATAGATAATTTTAATAACTGAATTTTTATTACAACCTTATTAAAGCCATAAGAGTCATAATAGCTCAATAGTGATTCCAATCAGAGTGATGAAACCAAGCCTTATTGTGCCTTATCAAGCCTTTATTATTAAAGTGCTTCTGTAAAAGAAGCACTTTAAAGAGTAGCCACTTACACTTTTACTGTGCAATTTGAATTCTACAAAACTGATAATAACACACATAAAATTATCAAACAGCTGAAAGCGATTGTAAAGCATTTAGATACATCTACTGTATGTTGCCTTTGTGCACAGGAATTGGGAAGACTTATTTGTGATAGTAAGTTATATTCATTTTATTTTATAAGAAGAAATCAGAAATATACCAAACCTTTATTCCAAAAAAATGCATGTCAAAAGCAAAAATACAATATCTATTTCTCATTGTTAGTAGTGGTTGGAATTGAAATTGGGACTTTTCACTTGAATGTGGTGTTACTACTAAATCAATGTGTGAACTCACTATTACACAATATACAGTTTGATGTTGAATACTTGACTTCTATAAAAATTGATCTCATTTGATATTTTTAAGCAAAATTTCTATTTTAAAAAAAGTCATTACACCGTAAATATTTAGATGATCTTATGTCTCTCTGTTAGTAAATTGGTAAAAAGAGAATGAGAGCTCAAGTATCCTCATTTCAAGTTGTTTTGGTTGCATGAAGTACCTTAAATTATACTTCTGATTTCACGATAGCTTATCTAACAATGTGTATAGTAACACAATTTTTCTGCTGCAATTACTATTTAATTTTAATTTATTATAATAAAATTTGTTACTCTTAATGAAATTGTAGATAACCTTACTCTTCTTAGTGTGATTTGCCACCTGAAGGTCCAGTATTAAATCCAAATACAATGGATGAATTTTGCAAGGAGAAAGGTTTTTCTGGTTGGTTTTTGACTTCTGCCAAAGATAATATCAATGTTGATGATGCTGCCCGTTTTTTAGTTCGTAAGGTAAGCTCAAATCAACATACTATTTATCAATAAATATTATTACCATAAATAATAAGTACATGTATTATAAATTTATATAGTCGCAAATTTGTACACTTTTTTGTTGATTTGTAAATCAGTTGCATTAATTATAAGGATTTGATATTTTCAAGTTAGTCTGAAAATGTAAAAACTTTCCCTCATTAGTTTCATGATAATTGATTTTAGTTACAAGATATAATAATGCTGTATAAGTAACATAAAAAAAAACAGGAAAGTAATTTATATTGTTTATTTTTTTAATTTCACATTCTTCATTAAAATAAAATAGAGATTTCTTTTATTTTAAAAACTGTCACCCTTTTTAAATTTAACTTGTTCTATCCATGATTATGATGAAAGAAGGGTTTTTTGTACACTTTTAAAAGGATATAAAAGATTATTTATATCCTTTTAAAAGTGTACAAATGGCCGTAAAAGTTAGGAAAGCAATTTATCTGCATCCACGCTGCCTTAATTCCTAAAACTTCATTTCATTGAAATTATCACTTAGAAAAATTTTGCAAGAAGAAAGGTTTTTCTGATTGGTTTCTGACTTGTTCTAAAGATATTATGTTGTGTTCACTGGCTGGAAAATTTTTATAAATTAAACTACCCATTTTTTTTCTGGCTGGAAGTTCTTTCTTTCTTTTTTTTTTTTTTTTTAAATTCAATTCCACATTCCCCCCATTTTGATAAAGTGAGATGCCCTAACATAGGACTTGAAGAAAACCGGTTTTGCTAGGAGAAAGTGGGGGGAGATGGAGAAGAAAGGTGTCAGTACCATAGAAAGGAGGAAGAAAAAAAAAGGCTGCAGTGTACATCGCCTCAAAAGCCTATAAGCAGAAAAATTGAAGTTTCCAGATAATAAAAGCCTACATATATTCCATATAATAAAAGTCTGAAAAGAAGAAGAAATAGTCTCCTATACTTTTATTCCAAATGAATTCTTCATTATTACGCTCCAGATGAAGGAAGCCTTGTCGAACAACTGATCAAAGGTTTCTGGAGCCCTCTAAATAGGGCGGTTTAGTCTACAAACTGTGTGTGTGTAAGTTAATGTTTTTTTTTTTAATTTATTTTCCCAGCCAGTTTTTTTTTAGTGTGGTACCACCTATTTTATAACTGTTAGTAATAATATGAATGTAACTTTAAGCAATTTAGTGTAATTATGAACTCCACATGAATGCTTAATCATGTTGGTAGCAAAGTTATAATATTGAAATAATATAAATGATTTAAGTAAAAAAAAATAATAATAATAAATTGAGTTATATGTGTTTAAATAGTTTTGTTACTTTATAAGGGAATTAAAGGAAATTTTTAATTACTAAAACAAAGCCAGTTTCTGCTTCAATTTTTCAGGGTTGAATCTGGGTAGAGAAAATAATAAATACACAATGCAATGTTAAAAAAAATACCTTATTTTAATTTAAAATATCATTTGTAATCAGATACACAACAGTTAACATTGTTGATAATGCTATTTTTATTTAAAAAAAATTATGCTAAAACTTTATTTTTTAAATTGTATTTTAAAAAAGCAATTTGAAATGAAGCGTAGTTGTAATTGGGAAGTTTCATTGAAGTAATGTTTGTGTATAATAATTTTTTTTAATGTTTGTGTATAATAATTTTTTTTATGTTAAATCTTTCGAGCATAATAAGTCTTGCAGTCCAATAAAGAAATGAAGTATCTCCAGGAGTGGAGAGCGTCTTGAAATGTGTAGAGGTGCTGGCTTCTTGGAGGGCAGAACATTTCCAAAGATGCTTGCCATCCATGTCAACATGTTCCCTACATTAAATGCAGTCAGGTGAATCCACAAGCCCAATGTGATATAGATGTTTCTGGAGAAAATCACGCCCAGTAAGTAACGTGAAGAAGACCCCTATAGATTTAGGTAGAACTCTGGGAATACATGAGCTCAGCTGGGTCCTCCAAGAGGCATCAACTGCATTCTCTTGTAATAAATTTTTCTCTGGTGATGGATAACCCATTTTAGAAGGAGTTTGACATTTCTCAGGCCAGTAGGTATTTGGTGGGTTTAAAAAAGAAGCCTCTTTTGCGAGATTGTCTTCTTTTTCATTACCAGGCTAGGGATCCATTGTAAAGTAATTTCCTTTCTTGCAGACAGTAAAGTGTTAATGATAGTCTTACAGTTAAATTCTATAGATGTAAGTAGGAGAGTATAATTTGCCACTGTATGAATGGCAGCCTGATAGTCAACAAGAAGGTCAAATTTCATTTCCGAGAAATCTAAAATTTTTTTGGAGAGCCATGTATATTGCATACATTTCTGCATCAAAATTGTCAGAGTTTTTTCCCAAAGGCTCTTTGAGTTGGAAATATTTGGAGAAGACACCAGCTTCCGCCCTTCTGTGTATAATAATGGAAAAGATATAATTTTACTACAAATATCTATTTTTTTAAAATTAGAATTGTTAATTTTTCAATATATATTCTCAAATATACACCTAAATATGACTAATTTTAAAGCATCAAATATTTTTATTGCATTTAGTTATTTACAAGAAATATTTAATAGGGTTTTTTTTTTTAACAATGTACATAGTTTAGGCCAAGAGAAAAAAAAATTTCAATCATTTTCGGGGATATTTTTCCAATTTCCCCTTTGATTGCTGCTTGAAGCTCTTGTTTTTACTTTGTCTATTTAATTATTTATTTTTAAGTGTTTTCATAAAAAAAAAGAAATAAAAAAAAAATCACGAGTACAGTCAGGGTGTGATGGTAGCCATTTTTTTAGGAGGAAGAAATTTTATTTTTTATCTTTCAGCCATTTTATAGTTGATTTTATTGTATAACATGATGCAGAATCTTGGTGTAAAACAAAGACCTTAAAGGTGAATTTACTTTCTTTGATTATGCACATCAAAACTTTATTCTGATAGTATTTAGCATCAGTTTTGTTTTTCAGCCTTTAATTCTACAAAAAATATTTTTGTTAAGCCTTGAGGGAAAATTCCAATCTTTATCATAATATCTGGTGGCCAGTCTGCCTTTTGTAAAATAGCTGCATCTGTATGATTCTCTTCATTTGAAATATATTATATGTAGAGGCATAAAATTTTATTTAATGTATAACTCAACATATGATTATTCATGTTTCTTTATTAATACAACTTAAAACATCCTCAGGAAGCAAATTACAATAATTTAAAGAATAATAAGCAGTCACACTAGGCAACTAGTTTACATTTTCTTGACAATAACCAATCAACAATTCACTTCAAATCTTTTTAAGTTGATTTGCTATTACACTTCATTTTGCCTGTTGTGAGTGACAGATGAAACAGCTCTCCACACTAAGCTAGCCATGTTTTGTATGGCAGGCAGCAAACCTGTCACAGTGTTGCTTGTGAATGGTGTTTTACTGGTGTCTGTTTTGTGGATCCCCTGGTGTCTGGTATATCTGCCAAATACGAAACAATCATGTCATTCATGACATCACTCCAAATATTGACTAATGAAAGTTTATTTAGATTTTATCTTTAATTATTATTGTATTGTATATTTGTTTATATTTTCATATTTGAAAATATAAACAAATACCCCAAACGTCTTTGTCTGGGTGACAGTGACCAGGTTTGCTGCCTGCCTATCTATTTTTAAATAACATTACATACAGAGAACAAGAACATCTGTTTTTATTTTTCTACTGTCTATAGACATTTGATGACAGACTGGATTATTCACTTTTCATAGCCAATTTTCTTTATCTGATGACAAATTGTCAATTGTGAAAAATACAATTTCTTTTTTGAAATACTTTGAGCATACTTACCATTTTTTTATCAAGGTTATTTTTCATCAAGAACTTCTTTTTGTCCAGAATTTTTCTTGGAGCTTTAGATTGCAACCCAAATTTTATTTCTTTTAGATGTTTAGGTTGTTATCTTAGAAAAATGTCTTTTCTAATTTTTATATACCTTTTAACAGAATTTGAGCTACCATCATATAAAAGTTTTAAAACTCTGTTTCATATTTGAAGATCTAATTTTAGATCCATAATTTATTTAAAAGTTATTAAATTCAGTAATTTAATTTTAAAAATAAAATGGATAGTGAAATGATTAAAATTTACAATTTATAATTATTTGCTTATTAAAATTTGTCACATTAATTTTGAAGCAACTTGGGCATATACATACATACATACATACATACATACATATATATATATATATATATATATATATATATATATATATATATATATATATATATATATATATATAATATATATAAACTTTTATGAAATTATAATCTTTAATATGTTTTGATTATGAAAAAGATAATATTTAAGCTATCCAATTTTACTTAAATAATTAATTGATAATTTAGAAAGTATTTTGTATGCTAAAAGCTTTGAGAAAGTATGTAACTGTAAAATATTAATTGTAAATGATTATTCACTTCTTATGACTAAATAAACTATTATAAAGTACAAATCAATTGAATTAAAAGGAAAATACTAAACTGTTTTTCTATATATCTAAGTGCTTTTTCAAAAAAAAAAAAAAAATCTTATAACATTTGGAAAGTGTTTTATGATTAATTAAAAGCAACATGTATTTTTGTTTTACATATGTGTGCCAATTCTTTATACTTTTTTCTCACTATTTTAAGTATTTATTTATTTATTATCTTAAAGGAATGCATATATATATTTCACCCGATGAAAAATCTGAGGTTCTATAAGCACTTTTCCTTCTGTTTACTATAGCTTATAATTATTAGTAACAGTGTTTAACAGAATTTTTAATTCCTATTTAATGGGTGTTCTATACACTGCTCTGAGAGATTGAAATTTTTTAAATTTCAAAAATTTAATTCTTAATATATGCTAAATAAATAAGGAGTTATTTATAAATAATTATTTATAATTTTATAAACAATCTATAATTAATTATGTAATGAATGCAGATTTTTATTCAAGAAATTCTGTTATCTCTGCAGACATAATTTTTATTCTGATAACTAACTATTTTATATTATCAATTTCTTCTAAATGAAAATCATCAGAGTTAAGTTAAAAATAAAAATGATTTTTCTATATTATGGAGTCGATTAGTTAAATCCTAAATTATTTAAAGTTTTCTGTTAACAGTTCAGCAATCTCTAAATTTTGGTAGGCTACTTTACAATTCTCTATAAATAAAATATGTTGGGAAAAATTTGAAGATAACTTAGATTTTGAAATTTTCACTAACTATATATTTTTATTAAAGTATTAAAGTGTTAACTTAATTTTTGAAAATAAAGATGTCACTTTGGCTGTAAATTAGTTTTATTTGCATATATAACTACAGGACTAGCTAGAATTGTTTTCTAAATGTGAAATTGAGAACATACTTGTGCTATAATAATGAACTGATTCTATTATTTTGTTCAAGCAAAACTTTCTTTTTGAAAATTTGAATAGATTCTTTTGAAAATCATCTATAATTTTGATTATTAGTGGATATAAATTTAATAAATATTTTTTAAACTTTATAACAATACATTAAGAATTGGAGTTTTATTGGATTGTTAGGGGAAGTCTTCATATAGTAGTTGTCAAGAAACATTTAGCTGTGTATAAAATTAATTTTAGTTAGATTTTTAATTAAAAGTAAATTTAATTTTAATAAAATGAAGTTTTTCTTCTCTAGTATAAAATCAAATATAAATTTTCTTTCAAAACATTCAGAAGTATTTATTAAAGTGTAAATATGAAGTTTAACACTTAAAGATACAATTAAAATGTTCTTTTTAAAGTAATTTAAGACACCTGCTAAGCTTAAGATTTTAAAATTAATCATCTTTTGCTGAAAATTCTTTTTTTAGATGTAAGTTTTTCTCTGGGCATCCCATTAATAGGTTATTGTTTAAAATCTATTTTTTTTTTCTTATTTTCATGGTGGTTTATAAGAAGACTGTGAATAAAAATCTATTCTTCTTAATGTGCTTGGACAGTACTGGGCACCTCTGCTCGATAGCATTGAATAAAAATCTCACTGTGGCTTAAAAGTAAGATAGAATTCTTTGGAGCATAAGGTCTTATGTTCTACCCCAGCCACTGTTGAACAATGGAAGATGGATATTGTGCTTATGCATGTATACTTATCAAAGTGAATGAGTATTAGGATGGAATGGGTGCTTGGGAATTCTCCCTTGTAACACTTGAATATAGTTTGTTATCAATGAAAAGTCCTACCAAAAGCAGTTTATGTGCTGGGTGTTAAAATGCAAAACTTTTTGGTAGTTAGTTTTCAATAGCATACTGCAACTTCTATATATTTTCTACATCTAATTTTGCATTTCTCCTATTATTTTTCTCCTTTATCAATTCAGGTGGTAAAGAAATCTCACTGCTCTTATCATCAATCATTTTCAAAATTGTGTGAACAAGCAATATTTAATAAGAAAATTAAGCAGATTTATAAAGTATTATTTTTAGCAGTTCAAAGAAATTTTCTGGGAATTAAAGCAATAAAATGATTAATTTTTTAACTTTGCAATAATTATCTAAATAAAAAATACATAATCAATATTTTATATTATATTGCATATGCAAATCAGTATTTTATATGCGCTTTCTTATGTACCCAAGAAAACCATTAATATAATATTATGGTGTAATATTAGTTATATTCCACTTATTTTAAAAAAATTAAAATTAATATTATTTTTAATAATATTTTGTTAGAGCAAATAACTTAAATTTCAGATGATAGTTACCTAAACTTGTTTATATATTGTCAAACACATCCGCTTCTTTTATTAATCAAAAATTGATAAGTTGAATTTCTATAGTGTGAACAAAGCATCATGGTTGTTGAAATCAATGAAAATTACATATTACACAAATTAAGTAAATATAAAATGAATTTTTGGTATTGCTGTTATATAAAAATGGCATGTGAATCAATGACTATCTTAGTGTCATGGTTTTGGTTACAAGGTCCCCATGAAAATCAGCTAGTATTATTAAGTTCTTTGGATTATACATTAGTTAAATAATTTGTGTAATGTTAAACTAACATTTTACATAAATGTTTGTTAAAAATTACTATTTACCATAGTAATTTCTCAAAACACAATTTGTTTATAGTTATTTGTTTCAATATTTAAGATTCTTGAAAGTCAAGATTCAATAATAGCAGATGAATCAGATACAGACAGAGCTGTTCTTACTGACTATTCGATTCCAGTTGGCCAACCTGCTCGCAAGAAGTTCTGCTGCTAATGTACATAGATACTCAGCTTGGAATTTTTTAAAACTCCCAGTGCCTCATATTATTCTTCTTCACACAAATTTTCTATGCATTTTGTTAATTTTTTTGATACTTTGTGCTGTATTTTGTGATAATTTTATGTATTTTGTAAAAAATTTGTTAAGAGTTTATTTTTGTTAAATGTGTAGTTTTTTTACTGTTTAATCATAGTGGACTGTCATTTTTATAAAATATACTTATAAGTGCCTTAAGAATCAAATATCTTTTTTGTTAAACTTGTGTGCTATTTGAAAATGTAATTTTTTTAGAAATACTTAATTTAGCATTAAATAAAAGTTATGTTATATTACTTTTTTTAAAATCAGCAAAACATTTCATTTTGAGAATTAAAAAAAAAATTTCATTGTTGCACTTTAAAAATTTTCTTCTCATTGATATTTAAAATTTTTGGATTTTAAAGAAATTGTTCATGTATTAACTGCTTATAGCTATTTTGTAATATATACTTTTGTTAACATTTTACAGTAAATACATATAAATGCAAATAATGCCTCATTTATATTTCCTATTTACTTTAGTAGTCTTCAATCTTAAAAGTAAGTTATATTTTTAATGTCAAATATTTTTCTTTAAAAATAATAAAATCTGTATTAAAATATGAAATAAAAATAGAAAAAAAAAGGTTTTAAAAAAAGATAATCATAAAACATAAAAATAACAAATTAAGAAATTTAAATAAAAATAATATTGAATGCGTGATACAAATGGTCTTTTAAATATATTTGAAAATCTCTTAAAAATGAGTTGCAAAATTAATTTTACGTTAATATTAAAATGCAGATTTAGAAATAAAGCTTGAGCTTTTACTTTAAGAATTGCTGAAAATTTTTTATATTCATTAGTATTTTAATTTAGAATATAATATGATGTGTAAATATTGTGCAATAGTTTAAATTTTCTGCACAGTTATTAAAATACTTTTTAAATAACCACATTTAAAATTACAAATATATTTATGCAAATTAAATTATAAAATAGTATAATGGTTATTAAAGCCAATTTTACTACACAATTTTAGAATTAGCAGCCATTTACATTTTTAAAAAGATGTAGAAGTAAATTAATTTTTATTTAACAAACATTTAAAAATGCTGCTTTATTTCATATGCTACATCACTAAAATAAATCAAATTAAAAGGTTAAAAAAAAAATTAAAAACTATGTCAACAGAAAAAAATAAGTAAATATTTTTTAAGCTAAATGTGGGCTAAATATATGGGACTATTTTCATCAAAAACTCATCTGAAATATTAATATAATGTGAAAATATTTTTATATTTGAAATACTCTCTTCATATGCCATATATGTCAAATTATTTAAAACAATGTTAAATGATTGTTAAATTAAAAGTTAAATAGCTTTCAAAAGTCACTTTTTTCTTATCCTTTGCCCACAAATAGTAGTAATACAGAAATTGAATTCATAATGAATAATATTGTGTAGTAGCGATGTTGCTTTACTTTAAAAAGAAATATGTTCCTTATCAAAATTAAATCTCCAAATTCAAAATTTAGTTTAGATAAAAATACTTGAAAAAATTTAATGTTTTGAGTATTTATATGGATTGTTTATCATATTTAATCATTATTTCACATATTCTTTATGTATAGACATCTTTTATTGGTAAGAAAAAATTTTTGTACAAAAACTTAGAATATAATTGATTATGAATTTCTCATAGATTTACTAAGAATTTTTTGAAAAAAGAAAAATATATTTTAATTTTTTAAAGGAAACCTATTTTAGGTGTATTTTTTGCCATCAAAAATTACATACTAGTAAAAGTAGTTCATCATAATTTTAACCTTTATGCTCATATCTTTACAAGCATTTTGCTTAAAGTGAAATAAACATCAGTGCTTTGAATTTTAATACAAATTTATACAATGTATTATTTCTTAGAAGAAAAGCTTGATTTGTAAAGTACATTTATACCAATCAGTTAAAAATTAGATTTTCCTATTTTATCGGTAATGTATTGTGATAAATTCAGTTGATTTACATCTTTAACCAATTAAAATTTTTGATTTGGATAGAAGGTTACATTAATGTATTATTTAGTAAGAAGAGCATTAATTTATATTAATTTTACTAAGCATTATATAAAAAGTTTTATTTTTATAGAATTATGTAACAAATAACTGACAGTGAAGTTATTTGTATAATGTTGCTGTAAATATTCTAACAACTAAAAAATTTATATATTTTTGGCATACAGCCCACTGTGAGGACTTTTCATAAAAAACAGGCCAAATTTCTGCATCTCAGTAGGAAAGCTGAAAAATTCTTAAGCTTTTACTTCAACAGATATTCATACAGAAATCCTACATTATCAACATTAATAATAATCAACTGAAATTATACATTTGTAAGAGTAGTCATACCTCTAAGCATTATTATTTTCCACTAATTTTTTAAATTATGTTTAACAGCAATAAAATATGAAAATTCTGATATTAACTAAATAATGATGAATTTAGAAATTAAAATAAAAATTTTTTTAAATAAAACTAAACTATTGCTACATCATTTTTTCTGAAATAAAAAATATCTTTCAAAAAAATTTTTTCTGGAATTACTGTTTAATAATACTACTACTTTAAAATGTGGTTTTTCAAATTTTTGATCACAAGTTTTTCATTTTTATTAATGTTTTAAACATTTATATAAAACTTAATTACTATCTTACAATGTAAATATAAGTAAAAGTAAAAAAAAAAATTTTAATCTTTTAATGGAGGTAAAACATATTGACTGGTATTTGTCTTAAGAATTTTGAAGGAATACATATTTAAGAAATATTTTTTTAAATATATTTTATGCAACTTTCTTTGCAATTAAAATTTCACCTTAATTCTATAAGAAAAATCTAACTCATTCAGGATTTTGATTTTTCTTCCAGAAAAAGAAGTTATTTTCGATGTTTTAAAATGTTTGTTAATATTAGTATAAATGTCTTTATATTAAATTTTGATACAATGGTAAAAATTTTCAGGTATTTTGTCAGAAAAAGCATAAGTTAAATAAAATTCATGCTTTACATAAAAATATAATTTTTATTAATTCATTCATTACAAAATTATCCAAATTTGATGTTAATATTTCGAAAGTAACAATATCAAAGCACTTTATTTAATATTCATATAAGAATCCTAATTTTGAACATTTACTTTTTTTTACCCTTTAAATTTTCTAAATATTTTTCAAGTACTTTTTGAACTTGATCTTGGGGTATAAACTGGACTATTTCTTCAATTTCTTGCTTCTCATAAGATACAAGTTCATCAACATAAGGTTTACGTAAACTTATTTTAGTCATTTGTAAAGCAGCACCTAAAATGTAAAATTTTTAAAATAGAAAATGGATTTTAAAAAAAATCTAGATTCTGTTAAATATATAGAAATTTATAATAAATGATTTCTGATTGTAAGTACTTTATTGCAATATATGTATATATTCCCTGTCACACAAAAATTCACTCTTTTATACTTATTTAAATCTTTTTTAACAATAAAAACATATTTTTATACTTGTTTAAATGAAACAAGAATGTTAAAATTAGCTTCAAAAATACTATTTTAATAACTGTTGAATAATTACCACACACAACTCAACATTAAAAATAAAAAGATTTACAAATTCGCAGCAAAAATTCAAAATGGGTGTTGGTATGAACAATATCACTAAGTAGTTAATAGTTTTAGAATAAAAGAACAATTCATTCTGAAACTTTAGTATCTCTTCTAATAAAATACATGCTGTAACAGTAATCTAAAGTATATTGAAATCCTGCAAACAGGTCTTTAGAACAGAATTTTCAACTTATTATCTTGAACAGTCTCTAAAAAATCTGATAACCATGATTATTTTGCTTTGTAAATACATGAAATATAATTTTGAAACCATGACATAACTTCATACTCCAGTTTATGTTTTTTTACAATTTGTGCTCGATAAAAAATTCTTTGAACATGCTTTCTTTCAATATACTGTAAGCAATCAGATCTGACTTTGCATATATGCATGTACACACGATTCCCTTTCCAATTAAAATATTTAAACAAAGCTGATGGCAAAATATAAAAAATAATAATGCAAGTATTACATACATGAAGTTTCAACAAACAAGGTTTCTTTCTTTCCCTAACCATTTTATAAGAAAAATTCTTTGATATTCTTGTTTATTTTGAAACTACTCAACCAATAAATATCGATATTTCAGAAATAGCAAGCAAATAAGATAGTAAACTAAAAGGAAAACTTAACAAACTTTTGATAAGTACAAATTACATATTTCTTACTTTTGTTTAAGTATTTCTTTATATTTGTATCTCTTTAAGTATTCTTCATTCTGATTGAAAAATATGCACTACTGATAGAAAAAAACTTGGAAACTTTGTCTTTTACTTGTATTATCTTTGATGATACTTCCATCTTCCATAATTAATAATTTTGATTATAATAGGGAATATATTTTTGAAAGGAATATTTTCATTGGTGGATAGATAACATGCTGTCATACAATAAAGAGTGACAAAAATTCATGAATTTCGATTAAGATAACAGCAGCACATTTATAAAAAGAAATTTCCATTTCTTTTAATCTAACATAGCACAAAACAGTTTCCTATTTAGATGGAGAGATTTTTGAATGTCACAGCAACTTGACAAGCACAATTTTTTTTAAAAATCATATTTTCAAGAAAATACTTACATTTAATTTACATAAAAGAAATTTTTATAAACATACTTGGAATTTTTATCCATTTGTCTAATTCTTCCTCAGCTTTAGACAATAAATCAGCAGGTGATTCTACAAGACCATTAACGAGATTTAATTTTAGAGCTTCTTGTGGAGTAAATAACTTGCCCAATTTAAGAGCATGTTCAGCTGTACTGAATCCCACTTTACTAATATAAAGAGTACGAAACCTAAAATAAAAAATTCATAATGAATTATGTATATTAACACTTTTAATTAAAATATAAATGATTTGGTTACCTTAAAATATAGACAAAAATAATTGAAGATGTGAATAAATATTGCTTTTTAAAGTGGCTAATTTAAGACTCACTCAGCAAATTAAAACAAAAGAAACCTTTAATTCCCTAATTTAAATTAATTTGCATGCACAGAAACTTAATAAATTATGCTAAATTAAAAATAGAACTTATTTGATGAACAAAATTATTACAAGGAGAATGAGATACAAAATAAAATAAAAAATTACTAGCTTAATTATTTAATTTTATGATAAAGGAATTAAGCTAGTAATTTTTCTTAATTAATAATTTTAAGTAACAATACAATTTTCACTTGAAATTATTAATTAAGAAAAATTATAATATTTACAGAAAAATGAAATATCAAATTGAAATTATAGATTTTAAATATACACAATTTATAGTAAATATAATTTAATCAAAAAAATATTTTAAAATTATTTATAGACTACAAAAGATGAGAAAAGTTATAAAAAATTTACTTTCAAACAATTTTACACAAAGTTATATATTATTTCATTTGTATTCACAAATCGTGCATATTTTTTACAGAACAAAAACTATTAAGATAGAATTTTTGTATTACTATTATTATAAATGGAATTCAAACCACTGTATCTGCAACTATCAAGTTACATTCACTGTTAAAAGAAAAATTGAGACCATTAACATCAGAAGATACACTGAAACATAGATGAGTTAATTAAATCATATACTATACTGTGATACTTTGAAACTATTGTGAGGAGACACAATAGTTTCAAAGTATCACAGTATAGATATGAAATAAAAGTAAAAAGCATAAGTTTAATTTAAATGAACCAAACAGCATATCTCAAACAAAAAGAATGGTTTGATTTGTTTGTCACTCAAAAGTAATTTTTTGCACTCGAGGGCTAATTAGACTGGGATCTACAGTTTAAAGTGGATTACGAACCACTACAAACATCCATGCCCAAGGTGGGATTCGAACCCACGAACTGTTGAATTGAAGGTAAGGGTGCTACCCATTCGACTACCAGCTCGGCAAACAAAAAAATAAGGAAATGTGCAGTAATTTAAAAGAGAAAATTATAACATATAATCAATTTGTACAAATTATTTAAAAAATAAAATATTAAATTTGTGATTCAGATTCTTATTAACTTTTAAACCATCCATTTAAAAATAACCAACAAAATGTTCTATGTAAACAATATCAAATAAAACCATTATAATAATTTTTTCACATTATAATTAATACAAACATCAGAATTAGAAATTTTATGAAATAATGGCTGAAGACTTTTAATAGAACATTTTATGTAATAACCAACAAAATGTTCTATGTAAACAATATCAAATAAAACCATTATAATAATTTTTTCATGTTATAATTAATACAAACATCAGAATTAGAGTTACTTTTATGAAATAATGGCTGAAGACTTTTAATAGAATATTTTAGTATTGTACATGTTCTCATTCTGATTAAATGTTTGCAAAGTTAAAGTAATAATTTGTAATTATCTAATTTTACAATTAATATTGCTTCAAATCATTATGAATATTTTCAAATATTCAATAAAAAAGTCATAGTTTCAAAAAGTTTTAAATAAAAAAAAAATTAAATAGTAAATTGATTTTTTTTTCTATTTGAAGACTGTAAAATCATTAGTTTCAAAAAGTTTTAAAATATATGGCTTGCTGAAAAAATCAATTCCTTCACTTCAAACTACTCATTAAATAAGTTTTTTATAATTTGTATTCTTTCATTACCATATTTGGGAAATAATTAATATAAATTAGACAGGCATATTACATATTATAAAAGCTAAGAATTCCTTGATATAAAAATCCTTAGAAATTGCACAAATCATTAAATTATTAATGTCAGGAAATCTAAACTAATATATTTCTTGATCAAGAAAAAAAAAATGTAAAAAACTGAAAGTCAAAAAGTAAGAAAACTAAATAGAAAGACATGAAATAAAATCCTAAACCTACTTTTTCTGGGTTTTAAACACATGGTAGCTCAGCTTACAATATTTTCATATTAATATCATTACATACAGTAAATCGAAATTATAAAATATTTTCTATAAGGCTTGCGACACTTGGGTTTTGGCACAACCATGTGCTTACCCACAGTGTATAATCAGAATACTTTGGAAAAAATTCAAATAAATTTATTGATAAACTGTAGTAAGATGAAAAAATAAGATTATATAAAAATTGAACAATAGTATGATAAAAAGAAAATTACACTTTCAAGCACAAGAAAGTTTGCTCTTTAACTTTCTTTATAGCAATGTATGATGTCTTTCACAGTTAGTAATTAAAATTTTAACAAATTCAAAAATATTTTTATTGGGAAACTTTAACAACAACATTTTAATTCATCACATAAATAATGATTTAGAGTCATTCAATCAATGAAATATTCCTGATAAAAAGCTTTAAAAAATTCACTGATTGATTTCTTTTTATTCTTAATAAAATCAGTTTGACACTTTTTAAAACACTTATAATTTTAAGTGTACTGTTTGATATTCATCAAATTTTAATTACATTTTTGTAAACAGAGGTGTATATTTTTTTTTTAAATTCAAATAATTATCCCATTACACAGTACTAGGAGAATTTTCTCAATTTTTATAGAATAAGTTAAAAGTTGTTTCAATAAAAATGTTTTATTACATTCAATGAAATATTAAATAAAAACATTAATATGAAATTTAAAAAAATTAGATAATTATTCCAATCCTCAGATTAAAAGCATCCAGAAATGGTGAAACAAAAACTTGAAAATACAGAAAAGATTTTAAGAAAATTTAGTCATCATGATAGCAAAGTTTCTGCTTTTTTTTAGACTTATGAAAATTATTTGAAAAATTTCGTTGAGATGATTTTTATAAGTCATTAAAAAACAGGAACTTTACTCTCATGATGACTGTAAATTTTTTATTGAGTGTTTCAATTATTGACATCATAATCAAAAATAAATATAAATGTGAATTAAATATACATTTTATGTAAAAAAATGTAATTCTATATCTAATTTCTAAAAATCAGATATTGTAAAAAAATTCAGAAAAAATGTAATCCATAATTTATATTTTCAAGGGACACTAAGAAGAAATGATAAACATTCATATCTACAAATAAGAGACCAATGAAAACCACTGTTACAATTCTCATACAGAAGGAAAGTAATTAAGAATTGGTAAACACTGTCTGTTTCTTCTTATCTACAATTTAAAGATAACATTAGTATCTTATGATATTTATAAATTTAAACATTATTAAGCAAGAAAATGAATGGTATATTATTTTTATTTTTCAATGTCTGCATCACATATCAACTTTAATGAAATTAATTGATTATGTGCCAAATCTTATTTTTAAACAATTACAATTAATAGATCATCAAAATTAAGCCTAGTATATAAATTGTCATAATTCTTAAAGTTATATACAACAGTATGTTAATTATTTTTTAAAATGAGAAAAATTGACAATATGTAAGCAATAGTAAAACAAATATTTTTCATAATTAGTCTAAATAACTAATAAATACTTTTAGCTGTAACATATTTAATTCATTTTATTTTAAGGTTCATAGCAATTTTTTAAGTTATGATACACAATATTATGCTATACATAAAGAAATGTGTACAAATAGTGAAAATAAATAAATGAAAAACAGTTGCAAAACAGTAATTGGAATTAAATTCCTTATTCAATTTAAAATTAAATTCATTGGAAGTTCTCTGAAAAATAAATTTATGATTATTATAAACTGTATATTTCTTTATTTATTGTTGAACTTCTAAATATATGATCATTAGTAACTAATTAAATATTTTTCTTAGGATACTTTCTACGTTTCTCTATTAAATTAAAGTTAACAATTTTGATTTCAATTTGCATTAAGAATGATAATATTGGTCAAATTTAATTATATAGTTATATAGATTTTAATTGTAAATTATATGTCTGTAGGGATTTGGTTTGTTGTTATACAGTTAATTTACACTTAAACTAAGAAATTCAAGAACTAAAGTTTAAAATTTATATTCATTATGTGACTTATACTTTAAAAGTTATAATTACTTTAAATTGCTTGGACTGATATTAGGTGGAATGAATGTTTTCTGTTATAAAAGACGGTTTTAAAATTGTATAGTTTGTTAATCATAACATACATGCATAGAGAAATAAATATGTATCTCTGACTTTAAAGCATATTTTGGAAATTTAAGTTGCCAAATGACCTTTAACATTCAATTAATACATTAGCAATGAATATATGCAAATATTAATTGTATTCAGTGAAATTTATTATAATTTGTGGCTCCAAAAAGACTGTAAGCTTTTCAATAAAACATGCTTTTTAAAATTCCATGTTTCTATTAAACTCATTATTTTCTTTAAAACGGTCAAAAATTAGCATCATTTCAAATTTAATAATTCAGAAAATGAAAGAAGATAGATTTTATTGAGTTATAAAAGGTTATTAGGGTTTAGATTATTAATGATACAGAAAGCTAAATCTTCATCTTATTTGAAAGAAAATTCAAGAAATGTTATCTTTAGTAATGTGAAATTTCAGGATTTCATAATTCTCAAAGTAAACACTAATCTATAAAATAGAAGCACATCATTTTCTTTAACATAAAATCTGAATAAACATAATGCAATTCTACAACTTCCAAGGAAAACTACCCAATAAACACTGGATTGTCAAAGTTTATATTTGATAAGTATTTTAAAATTGAATCTTTTCCCTTTAAGTGCCAATTATTTTGTATTTAAATTAGTGAAAAAATTTCCTCCAGTGGAAAAGGTAATATCAATGAAGATATTTGACATATTACAATGATGACCTAAAATAACTCTATAGATTGATCTCTATGTTTCACAATTAATTATTCACACTTATATTCAGTTTAGTTAATTCTTGTGACATTATAGATAAAAATAAGCACACATACAACACAAAAAGATTTTGATATAGCACAATTTAAAATTAATTACACCAACTCTTATATATCATCTTTTATAACGAATATCATAATTTACTATATAAAGTATAATCATAAATTTTCTGGAAATGATACAGTAACATAAATGATAAAACCTTATATATATATATATATATATATATATATATATATATATATATATATATATATATATATATATATATATATATATATATATATATATATAATAAACAAACTAAGCCATTACTGTAAACACAACTTTGCTAGCAAGTAAAAAATTTCAGGGCATGTAATAGATAAAATATAAACTACAACATCATTTGAAATGATAACAGTATTTTCCCATTGCTTCCTTGCTAACAAAATATTTATAAAGAACAAACCTGTAAGTTTAAAAATAAATTTTCAAGGCTAACCACTAACACAATACTTACTCATTCATATTATACATCACTGAGCAATATGCAAAATTAATGGAATCATTTTCCCAACAAGTTAAGAAAAATTCTAGGGGCAATTTTTTATTCTATACAGTTCTTATTCATTTATAGAAAATCATAAAATAAATTTATGTTATAGGAAGGAAGCAAAATATTACTTAAAAATAATTACATTACAAAGTGCACAAAACAACAAGCACATTATGAAGTATTTAGCTTATCAGTATGTAAAAACTTGTATTGTTTACAAAAGGCCTGAATTCTGCTAATTTAAATTGAGTGTTCACCTCAGGAGACATTCATAAACTTAACCTGTGTGCCAACTGAGAAATCCTTTCTATGAGTATACCTGAAGTGAGTATTGTTAATTTGGAAAAACTAATTACAACAATATTATTTAGAATCAAATATTAATTTGATTAAGAATTAAAGTAATTAAGAAAAAACTTATGAAAAATTATAAATAAAAATTTTCTAGAAATAATTCGAAAACAAACTATATAATAATGATTCTACTTCAGTCAACTTTATTCACAGACAATATATTTCTGCATGTTGATTTGTTAAGGGGGTACAAAGTAATGAAGCACTCACACGATGATGCAGCAAAAATCTTCATATTTTAATCTGATGAAAGAAATATATACTCGGAATATAATAAGTTCTTAAATTATAAAATTAAGATGAGTAAAGAATTATAGAAAGTTTGTTGGATAAGATTAAATATTTAATTATAACAAGGAACATATTCATTTGTTCTTTAAGACTCTGAATGATTGAATGCAAATATACGCTTTTTGACAATAGGTAGAAAGTATGAAGATTTAAAACAATTATTTCTCCTAACTTTGGAACAAATAATACAGAAAATGTGAGTCAATTAAAAAAATTTCCATAAGAAAGTTTTAAAAATAAAATTTATTCCTAAAATCATTTATTGATTTATTAAACTAGGTTATTATAAAATATTTAAAATTCTAAATTGGATTAAATAAATAATTTTTTTTTGTACATTTTTCATTTAATCAAAACAAAGTAAGATGATAATCATCTAGTTTAAATGGAATTAATAATGGAAAAATTTAAGGCAATTTATTAACTGAATTATGTTTTATTAAAAGGAAAATCAAATAGTTTTAAACAGTCATTACATTATTAATAACATTTCATTGTGTGAACATATAATAAATATAACAAATTTTTAATTGATTGTTGTAAATCTTCATCAATTTATATATATATATATATATATCATATAATTTTTCAAACTCATTCTTTTTATTTGGTTGGTAAGCAATGATCAAAACTTGATACAGATAAGAATCATCTTTGTATGCTTCCATGAATTTTTGTATTATTTGTGTTATAGACATTTTAATAAATAAAATGGAAACTGCTAAGTTTCAGTAAATATTATTTTCCCAAGTGTCACCAAGAATACAGCACAACCCTGTGGGAAGAGACACACAACTGCAGGAAGCTGTTTATTTGCTGTAACCAGCCCCTGTTGTTAAGAAAATTCAGAGCTTGTCTGAATTTCCTTTAATCTGTCGAACTTCTACACAGATGGTATATTTTGTTGAAAGACATGCACATCGTAGCTCAGAAATGTATTGTCTGTGGCGGACTTTAAAAGTATGGAATGTATTAATAACACATATTCAAAATTATATATTAAATAATTTTCTTTTAAATTAAGTAATATTTTTTTGACAATAATTATGATTCATATTTATTTCAAAAGCAACTAAGCATGCAATCATATTATAAATTAGTTATAAATAATTTTAATTCAAAAAACCTTTTAAATTAAATTATATTACAAACTACTTACCACTTTGGAGCTACAATACCCTGCAACAGATAATATATATATAAATTAAGTTCAAACAATAATAGATAGTAAAATATGCACTTAAATCCTAAAAAATATGAATCAAACAAAAACATACAAGCAATGTCTCATTTAATCCAATTGTTGCTCTTGATTCAACCATAATGCTATGATCACAGCTCATGGCAAGGAGACAGCCACCAGCTGGAGTATGACCCTATAAATTAGAACAATCGAGTAAAGGAAGTGAAACAGTTAGTTGAGTAATATATTCACACTAAGTTTTGATATAGACAGGATTTAATTAATTAAAGAAAATATAAAAAGAGATTTACATATTTGTTAAAAACTACAATGTTCATATTTTTAATTAATGTAATAACCACTTGATGCTTTTTCACAAAAGATAGAGACCTGCACAAAACTTGAAGACCTAGAAAAAAATATTTTATTTTTTTCCGTTAGCAGAAACTTAAAATGGCATAGCACAAATATATATAATCTGATATTGCATTGTTACTATTTGCAAAGAATAAAAGCTTAATTTGTTTGAAAATAGTAATTAATATTTATAATATCTAGTAGCCAAAGTTTCATAACAAAAGTTATTTTCAATAATATATTCTAAAACTATATCTGGGTTCATATATATAGTTTTGAAATGTTAACTAGCATGATTTAAAATAGATAAAAGATATTGTGTTAATTTAATACATTTTAATAAGTTGTGTTAAATAATTAATTTTGACTTATTTAAATAAAGAACTTCCTGAACACTGCTTTAGTAATTTAGGATGATAAGTTTGACTGATTTAAATGTTAGTCAAATGATGATTTGATGTTGAACTACTTCATTTGTCTTGAAACATGAACTTTATAAATGATATTAGTTACTGCCATGACTAATAAGAAAAAAAAAAATCACTGGCAAGGTATACATAATTTTCATATACCTTTGGATACTTCAGAAAAATCCAGTAAGTTCCATAATAATATTTACTAGTACAGTAAATAAATAATCATTTTAAAAGCCTTCAAAATATAAGAATGTGAAATAAGCAGGGAATAAATTCATATTATCTCAAATGTTTACACAAATTTCTATAGCTGAAATGAGAATAAAAAATATGCTTCAATTCCTTAGACTGATATGTATCATTTGTTATTTTGAAAGGAAAGAAATGAAAAGATAGAGAGAAAACAACATACACATTGGAAAAGCAATAGCAGAAATAGTAATTATGATTTCATCATACAAATATTTGTGAAGCCATAAAGTGAATATATAATATGAAAATTGATTATATATATCACTGTACAAATGGTGTTGACAAAAGTTACAACAGAAATTTTTACATCTGAAATAAACATATTTTTATAACAACTTATTCATTAAGCACACAGGTAAATTTTTGGATATTAGAGATCAATTATGGAATCTTGGGATTTTCATACAATTTTTCAGATATTTTTTATGTGCTATATGAATATGCACACATATAACATTAAATAAGGAGAGAATAGCTAATTTTTGCATATTTTAAATATCTGTTAATTTTTTACACAATTAATCTGCAGAAAATAAATTTATGAAGTATTTAAAAGAAATTTCAAATAGATTTATAAGAAAAGCTATATTTATTTAGTATATTTTTAAAGTATTAAAATTGTCTGTTTTTAAAACAAGTTGTCATTCAAATATTTACACTTCTTTTTGTATCAAAATTTTAGTTGAAAATTTTATCAGTTACTTTATTATGAGAAAAGAATGCAACAGATTAAGAATGGCATTATTTGTTATATGTTAAACACTTTAAATTTTATGAAATATTAACGGTAGCTGTCAAAATCAAAATAGAGTAGAATACACTTAAAATTAGAAGGCTAGAGTGTAACTATAATTCAGCAACAATTGAAGAATACATAAATTTTATTAACTTGAAATATATAATAATAACATTTTAAACAGGTACATTGTCTAAAAAAATTGTGAATTTCAAATGAAGATAAATTATCCACTAAATAATAAACTTCCATACTGAATCATTAGCCATGATGAAGTGACATAGTAGATAAAGATTAGAAGTAGATAAAGAAAACAGATCATAATTTGTACATGAAAAATGAGGAAAATTGTGAAAGGGTAACTATTTTGAAGAATGATTAAAATTATTTTATTAATATTGTTATTATGATTTGAAGATTGCCATTACTTGTAAGAGGAAAATATTATAAATCATAACTTCAAAATGTCACTTAAATTATATTTAATAACTTATTGATCATTTAATTGGTATATTTGTCACTCAACAGGCATATTTTTTTACCAGAATTTACAATTTAAAGTAAATCCCAAACGACTAGAAAGACACATAACCGGGTCAGAACTTGAACCCTCAAGCTATTGAATTGAAGGCAATAACCATTCAGATGTAGATTATAAAAAAGACATTTTTTTAGTGATATAAGAATTGCATGGGTAAGCATCCAGTAGGGTACTATTCACACTCAACTATTGTGCAAAACACTTCTTATCGTTAAAAAAAGTTAATTTTTTTGTTAGCAAGTAATAATCTATATTTTGTAAATATTTTATTTCATTCCTGAAAGAAAAAAAATGCACAAATTTCTAAATTTATACATTTTGAATCATAAAAGAGACAGTTGCTGCTAAGTATATACACATTTAAACAAATGTTACAAACTTAGATGAATTAATAAACAGTGTGAAAATAATAATTTTACATTAGATGTATAAAAATATAAGTAACTACATAAAAGTGCAGGATTTTATATAAAAATTAATTAAAGTATATATATATATATATATATATACACACATGAGAAAAGACAAAGAAAAAATAAGTAAATATAGATATATATAAAAAATATGTAAATATTATTGTGTCCAAATATATAAGAAGACAGGAAATTAAGTGATTGAAATGTAATGTTTTTCTGGCATAATGATGGAATTTAAGAGACTTTGAGCATAAAATGGTGGTTGGAACTAAATGAATGGAACATTCAGTTTAAAAAATCATTAGAAAATTCAACACTCTGAGTGCCATGAATTCACTATTGTATAGTAAATTCCTAATTTCAGACATAACCTCTTACCAATGACAATACATCATTGAATGTCCAAGACTAATCAACATATGCATAAGAATATCAATGTGAATAGACAAGTAATACTGCAAGAAATAACGATAGGAATTAATATGGTATATTGACAGGTGTGCCCATTAGACAGTACAGAAAAATTTGAAAGCAGATTTACTAAAATTCTTCAACTAAGTACAGAATACCGACTGCAGCCTTTCTCCTGGGCTAATTGACATATCAATTTACATCTAGGTGACTGGAAAACTGGCTTAGTCAGATGAATTACATTTTCAGTTATAACAGGATACAGAGAGAATTTGGATGAGAAACAGAGCCTAAGTTATCAATAGGATCTCCAGCAAGCTGGTGGTGGTTTCATATTGGTGTAAGATGTTTTTATATAGAATAAACTTGGACCTTTAATTCAAATGAATTGATCTTTGACTAGACAATGCTGTTCAACTATTTAAAAACCACTAACAGTGATTAATGAACCTTAACAAAAATGAATATTTTATGGATGATAATGTGTTATGTCAATATGATACAACTCTATGTGATTGCTTTGACAAACATTCCAGATAATTTTAACGAATTATTTACCTATTTAGCTCAACTGGTATGAATCCCATCGAACATTTATAGAATATAAAATAGTCCATGCACAAAATCCAGCACTGGTAAAGTTTTCACAACTATAGTTGTATATAAAAGCAATATGGCTTAATATTTCAATAGAAAATTGTGACTGAATTGTTAAATCCATATCATATTAAGTTGCAGCAATTTTCTGGGAGAAAGAATGTTGAACATGATATTAGGATGTATTCTATGATTTATGTTATAAAGATAATCTTACTTAACAACATAAAACAGAAAGATGCATAAAAATAAACAAATAACATAAATGAAAATTTAATTATTTAAGATAATTATATCCAAGGGCTATAAGAACTCACATTTATAGCTGCAATAGTAATTAAAGGAGTAGTATAGAGAGTTTTCCACATAGTTTGCAATGATTGCCAAAACTTTCGCAGGCGATCTATATCAGGTTTGTACATTTCTGTTATATCCAAACCTGCAGAAAATACAGTAGGAGAACTCTAAAATAAAAGGAAAAATTTATTTAAAGTAACTATATATTTTTACTTTAATATTGCAAATAACTTTTTATTTAAAACAATATTCATAATCTAAAGTTATCAATTAAAATATATATTTACTTAAAGATGAGGCATTCTGCAAATGCACACTTGCAGAACACCACTTAAACAAATTGAAGTAAAACTTGGGAAAAATGAATAAAAAATTTAAGGTTAACAGTTATTTCCTATTTTAAAAAAATGACTGAGAGAAAAATAAATATTGTTCCTGGTTTAACATAAAGTATTTTAAAATCATAGTTAAAAAATAAGACCAAAAATGCAACTAATTGACTTAAAAATCTAATCCATATTTTTTTTTTAAAAAAAGTATGCTATTTGAAAATCAACGTAATTTCATTCATAATTCACAAAAGTATACCCACAAAATATAGTATAACAGCATAATTTACAAAAGTCACCTAGTACTACAGGTAAGGACATATCCTCTCTAACAATTCAAAATTCCAAAGCAATCAGTTTCATTACTTAGCTTTCCAATTTGTTTTTAAGTTCTTAAGAACCTTTTTAACCCCTTCAAGCCATCTTTTCCTTGGTTTTCCTCATTTTCTCTGACATTGACACAGACCTTTAAAAAAAGTTTTTTTGGTACATCAGTTGTCATTCTCTCCATTTAGCTCAACCACTGGATTTCTTTTGAATATATATAATTTATTATGCTTTTTTCTTAATACAGTTTTTGAATATCGCTATATCAGTTCCTACAAATATCACTATCTTTGAATGGCCCAAATATAGATCTTAAAATCTTCCCCTCTCAGATTATTGTCTTCTTTTCATATTCTTGAGTTAAAGTCCAAGTCTCTGATCCATAAATAACAGCTGGTTTGATTACAGTTTTATACACAAGTAGTTTTGTCTAATATGTTATTGCCTTTAATTTTAGTTTCTGTAATGCAAAAAAAAGTTGTAATTACCTGCATTAATACTTTGTTTGATTTTTGGCATCATATCATTATTTTCTTTGACAATTGAACCCAAAAATCAGCAATTCTTTCAATATCTTGTTTATGGTGTTCCAGGTCTCTGCAGATTACAGAAGTTAATTTTTTCCCTTTAGCCTTGCTTTTTGTAGGAAATAGAGGAAATCAGACTCATATTTCATGCTTCGCCAGTAGTCATTTAAGGGGCTTCAAATATGTACAGGGTCAAAAAACTTTTAGTCTGTGCACAAAATGTAAAGCTGATAAGGCATGAGCATATCTTATGCTGTGTGTGTGCTTGAATTTTGACTTGGAAGAGGCTTCCTGGCTGTTTATGGACTTAAGGAGTTGATCTAATATTGGAATTGGACCACTTGGGATTAGTTACAACAATAACACACTTTCAATTTTTTATTTATCTTAAGTTCAGCATCTGTATCAGTTTTTTTATAATGCATTAATATTTAGTCTTTTATCAAGGCATTCTTGTTTCTATCTATGAAAATTACATCATGTGCAAATGTCATAACTTATGCCATTCTGTTCAAAATTGTATCATCTCTATTTAATAATGTGTTGCACATTACTTTCTTCAGGCGTATGTTAAACAAAAATGTAGATAATATGTTTACTTGTCTCAATTCAGTCTTTATATTAAATTCTCTTGATAGTTTATTTTAAATCTACACTTTTGCCAAAATTGATACAATTGCTATTTTTATTAATTTAATAAATTTTTTAGGGTATATTAAATTCCTGCAGAGCTTTAAGTATATCTGCTTTATTGAATCCTAAGCTTGCCTAAAATCAATTTAAAGTTGGAATATATTTATATTCTTTCCATGGAATTTCTTATATAAAATATTTGAACAATAACTTGATCTATTCGGCCTAAACCCACACTGGTAGTCACTCAATCTCTTAATCAGTGGATTAAGTCTATTAGCAATAATCTTTATCAAGATTTTATAAACCAATTTAAGTAGAGAAATTCCCTGATAGTTGCTGCATTCCAAAATACTTTTTCTCTTTAAAATCGGACAAATTATTGCACTGAGTAATAATAATTCCAAGAGAATTCCATTCATTTGGCATCACTTCTTTCACCCAAATTTCTTTCAGTAAATCAAAGACTATTTTGCACACAAATTTTTACTACAATACTTAAATAATTCTGGGCACAAATCATGTCTTCTCTAAGATCCTTCCCATTATGCAAAATTTTAATTGCAATTTCAACCCCCTCTAACTTTATGGAATCAGTCATTCTTCTCCTGTATTTCAAGACCATTCTCTATCTATCCAGTCAATATCTTTCTATTTAATGGATTTTAAAAATGTTCTATACATCTCTCAAGAAGTTCTTTTCTAATAAGATACATTTTTTTCCAAGACAAAAAGTTGTTTCTAGCTGATATTTTCTTCTTATAAAAGTTAGTTTTGAATACATCCTATGAATGTCCCCCATCACAGATAGGTCCATTACTTTTTGTACCCTTTCTTTTGTCAGGGTCGTTTTCTTTGCTTGTATTTTGTACTCAACCAATTTTCTCTTTTGTCTACAGAATTTTTCATTATTTCTTGTATAACGAGATATTAGTTTGACTTCAGCTTCATTTTTTTCTCTTACTAAAATTCCCCATTCTTCATCAAACCACTTTTTGTAATTCTCTCTTCCCAGGATTTCCTTTGCTGAATTCATTATATATATATATATATATATATATATATCTTTGTTCCATTGGTCTTCAACTGAATTAATATATTCTTATTATATTTATTCTATCTTTGTGCTTATAGTTATATAATAGTTATCTCTTTAGTTTCTTTATTACCATACTTCCTTATATTAAATTTTTCTTGTTTTCATCCATTTGTATTTCAGGCTTTTGAATTTCTTTGCCATACTTCCTAATCATTAAAAATTTATAGGTATCATAATCAGCTCCACGGTAGCTTCTGACAGCTAAAACATTAGATGCAGTCATTTATCGATCATAATATGATCAATCTGATTTCTTTTCATCAGGGGAAATCCATGCTTCCTTATGATTGTGATATGTACTATAAAATATGTACTAGTTAACAATAAGTATCTATATAAAAAAAATTTGATGTTTGCAGCCAGCTCAGTACCATGGATTTAGGTATCATTGATGCAAGAATATTGATAGGAGCACCTCCAATGGTATGAACAATCATGAACCTAGTTGTAAGAATAACATATTTTTTCAGGAACAATTATTGTTTTATTTATAACATTACGAAGAATTTTCACTGTTAGCATGTATTTGATATCATATTGATCTATGACCTAGACTGTAGTGCTAAGATGTGGATCAAATGAAATTCATACCATTACACCATTACTCTAGAAACGAAAGTAATGGCATGGGTGCCATTAAATCCACATCTTAATCTTTTTTGATCACATAAATGGTATTTTAAACAGCAGCTATTTCATTTCTATTAAGATCAATGGCTCTACTTTTTATTTTAGCCCAATGAAATACTATGTTTTAGTAGGATAATGCACAGCACAGTTGTATTCATTGTGCAAATCTTCCTTGATAAAGTACAAATTTAGCTCCAGCCTTTTCTAGGTTTATTACTATATGACATCTCTATAGTTGATGAATGATGACACATTAAAATTACAAAATAAGATGAATTTCTTTTTAAGTTTTCTAATCTTTTTTCAATTAAAAACTAGTGCAGCCAAAAGTGGCGCTTCTGGATAGTAATTTTTTTAAAATTTAGTTTCTATTTCTTGGACATTTATCGGTTATATTGTTTATATATTCATTATATATTATACAAGGGTTACTCTGAAATTTTTAAGATACATACAGACGAGAATTTACAAAATAAAAATTATGGTTTAATTTTAAAATGCAAAGCATTTTAACACAGAAGACGATTTTTTACTGATGTACTTCAACTTGTTTAATGTAAAATAAATTATAAACAGAAGAGAAAATGGAGTTGACGCGAGAACATTTTCACGCTATGATTTTCTAGGATTTTAAAGCAGGATTAAATCAAGAAAAATGTGTTCAATATTTGCAATTAGCATTTGGTGATGATTCTCCAGCTCATGCTACTGTATTCAGATGGTTTAGAGAATTTAGAACAGGTCACAATTTTCTTCAGGATGAAGAACACACAAGAAGGCCACCGTCAGCAGTAATCACAGATAATGCGTTAATGGATGATAATCGCTGTACCTATCAAATGATACAAGAGGAACTTAACATTGGATCTGCAGCCATACAAAAAATCATTCATGAAGAATTACATATGAAAAAAGTAGTTTGCCATTAGGTTCCCCATAATCTAACTGAGCACCAAAAAAAGGGGCGTGTCAGAATCAGTAAAGAAACTCTTAACTTGCTAAATGATGGTGGCCACCGCATCATTTCGAAAATTGTAACAGGTGATGAAATGTACATACCGTTTTTTGACATTCCAACACATCAAGAAAGCAAAGTATAGGTCTTTGAAGATGATCCTACGCCGACAATGGTGAAAAAACAACACGCACTGAAAAATGTGATGTATGCTCTTTTCTTCAGAAGGACGAGATTGGTCAAAGCCATCAAGTTGGAAGGACAGAAGACAGTAACAGCAAACTGGTATACCACTAAATGTCTTCCAGAAATTCTACAAGAACTGAATGTTAGGGGACTAATGCTTCATAATGACAATGCATCTTCACATACAGCCAGATTAATAGGAGTTTTTTAAACAAAAACAAATTAAAGTGATCGAACATCCGCCGTATTCGCCTAATCTAGCTATGTGCGACTTTTGGTTATTCTTTAATCTAAAAAAGATCTTAAGTGGACGTCATTTTCATTCAGAAGAAGAGATTGATGTGGCTAAAAATGCATTTTTTACATCTATTCTAAGAAATGAATGGCTTGAGTCATTTAATCTGTGGAAAATTTGTCTACAAAAGTGCATTGATTCTGGAGGAGACTACTTTGAACACACCTAAAATTTTGTAAGTATAACTTTAAAAACCTAGTTGTATCTCAAAAATTTCAGAGTGACCCTTGTATTATTTATATTTCTTCACGTAATAGCAATTTCAGTTAATAGTAGTATATTTGCAATGTATGATAAAATTTAATAGTTCATCCAAAAATTATATGAAAAACGATATTAAAGGCGACAAATATGAGAATCTTCAAACACTCATATTTAAAAATGTGAATGTTTTTGATAACATAAATTACTTTAAAACATTTGAATGTTTTTATAAAAAATCTTATTATTATACTTTAGAAATGAAAAGTTCCCCTAAAAGATTTAATGCACATGATTACCAAGAACATTATTAAACACAGAGTATAAAAACTTTTACTACCAAAAAATCAATCCAAAAATAAATTATTAAAATTAAATTTCATTATTAAATTGAATTCAGTTGGAACTGAAGCTTTAAGATATTAAACTTTAAAGTTAAATCAAAAATTTCCAGGAGGTACTAACATTCATGTTAAATATTTTATTTTATCTTATTTAAAAATTGTTACCCAAATAAAAATTAACTATGTATATGCAGCATTTTTCAATTATATAAATAATAGAAATAAATAATTGCAAAAAGTAATGATAATATTTTTATCTTATTTTCGTTAGAATTATATTTAATGATTATTTCAAAAGCCTTTAATGAATTTACAACTATAACAGAAATATTAATGTTAGAAAATGCTAACTTTCCACTTCTAAAGCTTTCACTTTCAATGAATACAGAGTAATAACTGTTATTTCTCTGAAGCACTACAGTGACACATGTTTGATTTTGCATATTGTTTTCAATTTCAATTAAGAAAAAGATGAAATAATATTTCACAATTTCTTGTTTTATAAAAGGAATGTATTAAGAATTAGATTTTTTTTTCATCCAGAGAAATCCATGCTTTCTTATATTTGTGGCAAAACAAAAACTTTCACATTTTTAAATATGAGTATTTAAAATATTTGAAAATTTTAATTTAGCAGTTCTTACAGCTTCCTCAGCATACTTTATTGTAGAATTTTCAAGTTTGTTTATGCCATCTTCCAAATGCTTTTTTTTTTATTTTTTGTTCATCAATTTCTTCAAGAACTGTTTTTTGTTTTCCTTTAGCTATTGGCTCCTTCTTTTGCTGTTTTAATTCCTCTAAATAGAATTTATAATTTTGCCTGGCACCAGTAGCAAAACTAAGTATGTTTTTGATAATTATTATACTGTTGACACTTCCTATGTTTCAGGCATGATCATCAATGATGCACTTAGCTACAATTGATTGATCATTTAAATTTTCTACAATCAAATTTTTGTTCACAGAAAACCCTCATTTAACTGATGTTTTACTGTGAGGGAGTAGTGAATGTAAATTAACTATTTTTCATAAAGGAAAATAATTTTGACTGTTTCAGAGTAAGTTCAAATAAAAAAGTATGTACTCTATCTTTAATAGGATTAAATTTCTCATCAGTATAATCTTAAAAAATATTACAGTCAGTAGTAAAGCTTTAAACTCTTCTACAAAATTCTTTTTCAGTATCACGTAAAAATCAATCTTTGAATGACTTTTCCAGAGTCATTAAAAAGACACTTTGTAACAGACTAATAGAAAATGAACAAACTAAAATCGTCAGTCACATGAAAATTAAAAAAAAAAATTTTTTTTTGGTGATTACTCTCTTTACTTCACTTTACACACAAATTTAAATCATAAATTTGATCTAGACTGAACCAGATAATTGTGAAATTATCGTGGTTGAACTGGATTTTCATTTTAGTTAATTATAAATACAGTTTCATTTTAGTTAAATATAAATACAATTGATTTTGACATCATCTAGTTGTAACATTAAAAGATAATACTCAATTAGGTTTTTAGACAATTTCATTGAAAATTTTAAAATACTAAAACAAAAAACTCAAAAAATTCTAATATTTTCAAAAAAAATCAATACATCAAAGTAAGATTCCAGGATTAATTCATGATCTTCAAAGAGTCAAGTTGAAATTCCAGGAGTTTCAACGAGTTTTCATGAGTTGTATAAACCCTATACACCTGCCTAAATCTCATATGTGAAGAATAATACAAGTTTGCATGGAGTTCATTACAAACTAAAAGAAAAGAAGTCAGGCTTTATTAAAAGATTTTTATAAAACTAAATTTATGATAAGCAAATTTTCGTCCACAAAATTCTATTAGCTTAAGATTAATATGAAATATACTTTAAGATGCATTTTTTATTAAAATTTTATCAATTTCCCAAGCATTCCCATTTAGTAATTACCTAGTTTAATCATTGCAATTACTTTTCAAAACTTAACATTTTTCCTTCTATTCTTATGGTTGCACTGCATCACTTTGTATGATTGTTACAAAATGTGGCATTTACTCAAACTGGACACAAAAATATTACAAGCAGTTTTTCCTTCCATCTTATTACTTACTTTTTGAAAAATTATAAATAAATAAATATGTTTATTGATTAAAGTTATCTATAGAAGCTGCATTACAGAATTTTTAATATATTTCTTTTATATAACAAGAAAGCATGAAATACTATTTCATCTTTTTCTTAATTGAATTTGAAAGACAAGGCATGTTTGCAAAAGCATTTTGTAACATAAGTTGTTTATCCAAAATAACCTAGCTCCACCTGTTAAGGTCTACCACTTTGTATAAATTCTGATAAGCCCTTTAAGAAGTTATTTTTTAATATTAAGAATTGCAATTCTTTAGTATCAAAAGTACATAAAGTGGTCAAATGAGCATGTATTGTATATGTGTGTATAATACATATACAATATATACACTGTTTTCTCACTCTAATACCATTTATTACACACAGGGTCTAATTGAGAAAGTCCTATCACATGAAGCTATTTTCAAAAATAACAATGCCCACTAATGAATACCACAATTGTTTGTACTTTCTGTGTAGAGCATCTAAGTCTTTCAAAGTAATTTTTGCAGATGACTTGTAAATCCTGCTTTTAATGTGTCATTGTTCAGAAGATTCAAACCATGTTTTATTTTATTTTTCCCATTTAAGAATAGCTGCTTTAGTAGTTTTTAAACAGACTCTACAGAAAGACTGTACAAAGAAAATTATTACTTGATTAGAATACGGTCCCGGTTTTGCAAGCTTGTCAGCTTTTTCTTTACTCATGTCAATGTGCCATAGCACCCAGAAAATAATTAACTTGTTCATAGATGCCAGTTCATTTTGAAGTTTCTTATATTTCAAAACAATTTTAGAGTTGTTACTTGACTGTTACTGAAAATAAGAATCCACTTACTCTGGTAGCCTTTCCTTAAATTTACCAAGAGACAGTTAAACCAAGAATTTGGGGGTAAAATACATAGTGGTATACCTTTCAAAAATCCTTTTGAGAGGTTAACTTTGACTGATTTACAACATACCCGAGTCCTAAGTTTCTTTCTTTGATCCACTTGTGAGCCAAATAAGATTAACAATATTATAATTAAACATGTTGTTCTTTCATTCATCACTAGTAAAGAAAGTAGCCTCAAATGGGTTGTAAAACATATAAGTGCTTTAAAATGAGGTCTAAAAGCCTCATTAGAATAGGTTTATGAATTTTCCTAGTACTAATGATGACTTCAGTAGTGGGCTTGTCATACTATTGATTCTGCAACATTATTCTTTATGATGCAAATGAAGATATTCAGCAGGGTTAGATTTTATACAATCTTTAGTGATATGGTAGATGTAGCGATCACAACACCATAGACACACATAAATCAATCCTTGTAGACACTCTCTAGCCCTTCTCTTAAAGTTCTCTCCTTAGCTTTTCTATACCAGATCACAAATGCATAAGTTACAATAGGTCTGACAATTGCTGTATACATCCATTTTTGCCATTTTTGGTCAAGTCATTTTTGGCTATACACCCCAGATTTTAGCAAGCAGACATCTGCACATCAGGATGCACTTTTTTGCTTGATTAATTTTACAATCAACATATTTATTTCAAGTGAGCTTTTGATCAAAAAATACATCCAAATATTTCACTTCAGAAACCATATAGATTTGAACATTCAAGCATGAAGTAAAACAAAAAAAGTCTATCCAATTTGTTTTTGTAAGTAAAAGGTAAAAGGAATAACCTTCAGATCCCTAGCTTTACATCAATGGCTAATATAACTTAATGCATTTTGCATTAAATGACAAATTACATTAGTCTTTAACAAGAATGAGTATGATAATATTGTGCATAGCCTTACGTGTAATAGCTGATTTTATTCAAATGAGAAATAAAGATGTTTGCTACCAGATTCCAAATAATAGAGATAAAATAATACCTATTTGAAGACAATCTATGGTAGGTTTTTCCCCCCCCCCCCAAATGATTTTCCAAAGACATTCATTTGGATAATTCTATCTAAATATTATTTAATAGAAATGGATCGACTTTTTCTAATATCAGGAAAAATATTTAGTGCTTAACTATTTGTTACATTTATAAACAATTTTAATAAAGTGAATTAAAAACAATTTAATCTAAAATATACATAGGTAAAACCAGTAAAAAATTATAATAAGACAAATTTTAACCCATAGACTTACAGAAGACAGAATCATTCCTTTATACTTTTTGTCTTCTAAACCTTTGATAGTTGATGTTAATTCTTGTAATAATTCCAAATTCAAACTGTTTACTGGCAATCTTTGCATTGTTACAACAGCAGTTTCTGTAAATGTACAAGATAAATCTGCATTATTTATTTATACACACAATTATGATTGTTTTCATTCAATGTAGGATTTAAATATTATTTAAATAACTTTGAAAAAAATCAGTTTATCTTCAAAAGTATACATATTAGGTGCAAATATTTCATAAAACATAAAAATTATTTTTATGGTGATACTTTTGAGTAACCAAGTCTCATTTTTTTACAGAAATAATATAAAAAATTAATGATGATGTAAAGCAAGCCTAATGAATACCATTTATTAGTGTTTCCAAACGTGCTGAATCATTTACTGATGACAATTCACTCATTGCACCAACAAATATTCTTTCATAAAATAATTTTTGAATAGCATTAAAGTTGACTACAACTCTAAAACTGAAGTTTATATCTTTGAATTTTATATAATTACTTTGTAGTAATATGACTTCTATGCTATTTGCTCTAGAAATTTGAAAGAAAATAGAAGATTACAATTTTTATTTAAATTGTCTGCATATGAAAATTAGAAATCAGTATCTGATTCCATGACGTTTTTCTCGCAGTAAATAAAATTTTGTTAATTTTAAATTTATTATTACATTATAAATTTAAAGAATCAAATGCAATAAAATTCTAGCATAGAAGGAGAGATGTTTGCGAAAGAAGGTTTATAATATCCCAACCACTATACATCAAAGGTAGTCAGTCAAATACTTCAAGACAAAGGTTTTAAAAAATTCTCAATTTTATTTTGATTATAATTTTATTCAAGGATACAAATTTTAAGTTAATAATTATTGTGCTATGTTATAAATAAACTGTGAAGCCTCAGAAGAATCAAATGTCGAAAAGAGAAAATGCTGGTGAAAGACCAGAGGCAGATAGGTGAAAGGTTACAGAAAAGTTGAAGGAGATTTCTTTATGAATCTTAAGAAAATCTTTTATTATTGAAGTTTTTAATAAAATAAAATTCCTTTTATATTTTTAAAAATATTTTTATCATGTGAAAGATCTAAGAAATTAAAATAAAGAAACAATTGCAGAGATTTAGATGTAGGAGGTCTGAAATATCATCTCTAAAAAAATACTGAATATTGTCAAAATGAATATTACGCCATAAAATTGAACAAATTTTAATAAGCAGTAAGAGGTAAATTGTGTGCTACAGGAATACCTGTACACATTACAAGATTATATAGTAGCGAAAGAGTTCCCAAGTAAGTCTCAAGTAATTTACATAAGTGCACAAAATAAAATTAGTTTTTCCATGATGCCAGGTTGGAATGACAGATCGGGAGTTGTGGTGGTATATGGCATGGCCACCACAAAGAATAATGATGGCAGCTTCTTTCGGCAGTACCTGGCTAATAAAAACAAATTTTGCAGTCTTTTTATATTTATTATAATTAAATTCACTAAACTTTAGCAGCCTATGTTTTAGTAATTGATGTTAGTCTAGTAATAGAGTATAAAAACTTCTAAATTAAAAGAATTCAAAATCCATTATTTAAATATTTAATATTGATGATGATAATGTTATTAACTATTTCCCTAGTAACATATTAAATATTTAATTAAGAAATGAATAAATGTCATAGAAACAGAAAAAAACATTAAATATGTAAAAAAAAAAAAAAAAAAGCAGTACAAGATATACACAATGTTCTTAAAAAATTATTTGGCAAAAATTTCTTTATATGATTAAATGGCCAGTAAATATAAATTCCCTCAGAAACTTTTACATATAAACAATAAATATTTATAAAAATTTAATAAAGTTATTAAACTAAATTTCAATTCTAAATAAAAATATGTTTTGAGATTACATATCTTCTTTAATTTTAACTTTCCCTTTGTCAACATATTTTTTGATACACACAATATCTCATATATTTTCTTTTCATGATTTTTTAAATTGCTATGCTGCCACACTAAAATATATTTTCTAATTTATTAGATTAAACTTTTTTTCATTTATATAATTTGTGAATTATTAATTTCACAATTATTTTTTACAAGCTGAACCTAACCAGTATGTTGGACAAGCACATGATTTTATTTAACTTATAATACAATTTTCTAGCAATTTTTAGAATATGTTTATGTAAGCATTAAATTATTAAAAATATTTCTAATTTCGGTATTATTTCTACTTACATGTTTAATCGATAAATTAAAATTACATAGTGAATTTAAGATAAATCCCCTTTATTCTTAAAATAAAATATAACGTGACATATACAGATTTATTCTCTCTAATTCAATAAATTCATAGTTTTGAAAACATTATTCATTACTTATAAGCAAGTTTCTGAAAAGAAAATTCATTAATTTAATTTCAATCATAATGATAAAAATTTCGAGTTGAACAGCAAAGAAGTAATTTTGTTCCATAATTTATGAGCACATATTCTTTTTATCATGGAAATGAATTTTAACATCGTATCAATCTTTTATATGAAAAACAAAACAAATAAAAGATAAATATTCAAAAAAATTTCTAACCTCTATTTCCTCTTTACCCATTACAATTATTTATAAGTAGGTGCAAATCATAAATTATAAGGAAAAATCTTGCCAGTAACTGATACGAAACTTGAAAAATATTCGTGAAGTTTTTAACTTTTTTATAATTAATGAATATGGTTTTTTAAGAAATGACTTTCATACGAAGAAAAACTTACATCTCCATACTGAAAAATTTATTAGATCATAAAAATCGTATAAAATAAGATATTAGCCGAAATTTTAAGTACTGATAAATATGAAAAAATTAAGATCTTACTTTTTGATTCATTAAGAGCAACATTTATCATTTTCTTTTCACTACTATAAAGCATCGAACTACTTATTAATGGCGTATTCTGTGTTAAGAATCTACACAGATATTTAATATTGGAAAACATTTTGCTGTGATCGCTTTCTATTTCCTTGAAAACGCTATTACTCAATTTGCTTATCACAGAAAGCAAAATTATTCATGAGATAAGTTTTTTGATAGAGATATAACGTGCTTATGCCAACCTAATATTTTCATTTCCACAAATTAGTTGTAATCAATTTCGATAGTACTGCTCAGTAAACATTGCACTTTTCATGGTAAGTGGTAGCGATTTTTCTGTAAAAAATGTTTGCGTATAAGCAGGTTTCAAGACTTCACATCATTAGAGGTTGCAAATCATTGCTTCATTGTGCGGAAGACAGAGTAATTATGAAATTAAGATTGCTAATACTAATAGTTTATGAAAATTCTACACCCATTCTCTGGTGAAAACCTTGCTAGGAGAAGAATTAATGACGTCATGTCACATAACTGTGTGACGTCATAGTTCAATTGAACCAATGACACTATTTACATCATATTGAATTATTTAATTACATTTTGACTGATGGTCAATATCAGTTTTGTGAAATTATGATTGTTTATTTATCTAGACAACTGATATACATATTAATTTATTTATATTCAAACTCAGAATATGTTATTTCTTGACGTTTTTTAATATTTTGATTATTTTAAAAAATATTGAAAAGTATTATTATTCAACAAAACTAGTGTATATTTCATTTTCTAAATTTAATCAAACTCATTGAATTACATCATTGTTTTGAATATAATAAAATTATATTTTAAGAAAAATTATTTAGGATAACTTTTTATAATTACTATTAATCTTTAATTAAAAATAACTATAAGGTTTTAAATAAATGGCAAACAAATTATCAATACTATTCAAATAGCATAAGAATATTTTTCATGTAAATTGTTTTTATGAAAACAAAAAATATAATAATGCATTCTTGAATCTTTAAAAATTTAAACTAATTCTACATATCTATATATATATATATATATATATCTTATATATATATATATCTATCTATCTATCTATATATATATATATATATACTTTTTAGCTGTACCATAAAAAAATGGTAGTTACACATACTGACTTTTATAAGAACTTAATCTTTAATCAAAAAATGTTTACATTATTCTATCTTTATATGTAAATTTAATTTGGCTCAGCAATATATACATGAATTGTTAATAAATATTAGTTTAATTCCAATTTTTTTAATTTAATACTGAATTAAATTATTAAAAATTTATTACAGCGAAGCAGCCTCAGTAACATAAAATATGTAGCAAAACTACTGTTTCAGTTATACATATTAAACACAACACTCAATGCTTCCATTAATTTTAAATGAAGGATATGTTCTTCAGTGTATTTTATCTAAATTAATTTAAAGATATATATTTTAATACATTTTCTTTTCATAAAAAATCTAAGTTTAGTATTGAAACACGTTAAAACCCATCTCAGAGTTTACAAATATTTGTAAAACATATAACTTATCTCCTAAAATAAAACATTTTTTTAATATTTGTCAAAACAAGTTCTATATTCTGAATCCCACAGACATATTCGATCTTTATAATTTCATAAAATTAAAAATTTTTTTAAATTTTATAAAAATGTTATTTTTTATTAAATAAATTTTATTTATAAATAATAATTAAAATAAATTTTATTTATTTTTTTATTTAAAACCAATTTTATTATTTATTTAATACTAAAATTTATTATAAATAAAGTAAAGGAAAAATAAATTTTATTATTTTCTTTATTAAAAATAAATTTTCTTTATTTTTATCATCATGATTAAATAATTTAATAAAAAGATCATTAAAATTCTTTGCAAGGGTCATTCAATAATTTTTCAAAAATTAATTGAATGATCCTTGGGAAGAATTTTGATGAATTAATCCTTATCATAAAAATATTGATAAAAGCAAAGATTATTTCGATGGGTGAAAAAAAAAAAAAAAAAAGGTAAATAATTTGCTTTGTCGCTGGTGCTCTGCCAGATATTTCTAACATTCTGGAAAACTCTCTCAGAAAGCCTATTTTGTGACGTTTATCGACGTCACTAGTTCACCGAAGTTTTTTTAGGTGAATTCTCTTAAGTTTGCCCATGGCCTAATATATTTATTAAATGTTAAAGTGATTTGTAAATAAGCAAATTTGATATTATTTATTCATTTGACTTCAATTATTCATTATTTCTTAATGCAAATAAGCACTAAGAAACTTTAATCCAAATATATTTTCAATTTTACCTCGCCCTGGTTTTATTTTAGTTTTTTCATACGAAAGTATTAAAGTAAATATGTTATGTAATTTAAACTGTTTAATTATTGAATAATAACATACGGATGAAATCTTAATATACCTGGAATAATATTTATTGTTATATGAAAAAATTAAAAAAAAAGGAAATAATTGATTGCTTTATGCAAAATACAACATTTTTTAATTTGAAGAAGCTGATTTTTATAAGAGTTTTACCGTGATAAAAAAAATCTACTAGGGTAAGTTGAAAAATAAGTTTCCCCTGTCGGTTGTGATCAAAGTTGTGTATGAAAGTCAAAAAATAGAATGAGACATTAAAGATATGACATACCTTTATTTTTCCACATAGGTACCAAGTACATTGAGACTTTTGTCATATCGCTTAATAAGCTTCAAAAAGCCCTCCAGGAAAAAATCAGAGCTTTGCATATGGAAGAAGCGTTGAACGGCTTGTTTCATTTCAGAATTGCTTCCAAAGCGTTTTCCTCCGAGATATTTCTTCAAAGCCGGAAACAGATGGAAGTCGCTTGGTGCGAGATCAGGCCTGTATGGTGGATAGTGTAGACGCTCCCAACCAAGAGTTGCAATATGGTTTTGCCTTGCCGTCGCCGAATGTGGTCTGGCATTGCCATCCAATAGCAGAACGCCATATGTGAGAAGGCCAGGCCACTTTTTCCGAATCGTCTCTTTAAATTTCGTCGGGTGTCCCAGTAGCGCGTTACATTGATGGTTCCAACCTCCAAAAAGTATAGCAACAAAACTACTTGGGCGTCCTAGAAAACTGTGAGGAGCACTTTACCTGCAGAAGGAGTTGTCTTGAACTTCTTTCGGACAGGTGATGATGGATGTTTCCACTCCATACATGTGGCCTTCGATTCTGGCGTGAAATGGTGGACCCTCGTTTTATCCCACGTCACAATCCGAAACAGAAAGTCATTGCCATCTTCATGGTAACACACGAGATGTTCCAGGCTGACCGCCATGCGTTGTTCTTTGTGTGTTGAGGTCAATTGTCAGAGCATCCATCGTGCTGACACTTTTCTTTATCGCAGAATGTCGTGGATGATGTTTTGAGCTCGCTCATGTGTGATTCCAAGTTCTCTCACTACTTCAAAGATGGTGATACGCCGGTTCGCTCTAATCATATCTTTCAACTTCTTAACATTTACATCTGCAGTGGTCGTGCGCCTCCGTCCAGCTTTTGGTATGTCCTCGACTTGCTGATGTCCATCACTGAATTTGGACACCATCTTCGTACCATTTGCTTCGACATCACACCTGGCCCATAGACTTCCACGAGGCTGATACTCCACGTGCCCATTCATAGCTGATAACCACTCTCATTTCCTCCTTTGACCACGAATTCAAAATGCACCTTATCTCCATACCTACAGGGGCTCAAATGAGAGGCAGCGCCTGTGGTCTCCGCTTTGCACAGGCGCTGCATCAGCGCCATCTGCTTGATTTGCAGCGACCTCTACCCATTGATGTATCGGTGACATGCGCGTTTTCCTGCTGTGTCGCCTTTCGCCCATAGCCGTTCAACGCTTCTTCCATATGCAAAGCCTTGAATTTTTTGAAGGACTTTTTGAAGCTTATCAAGCGATGTGACAAATGTCTCAACGTATTCGTACGAGAATAATAAAATAAAAGTGTGTCAAATCTTTAATGTCTCATTATATATTTTGAATTTCATACACAGCTCTGACCACAGTCGACAGGGGAAACTTAATTTTAAACTTACCCTCGTAATATATGATCATGATAGTAAATTCTCCATGCAAATACATGGGGACTGGATAAATTAATTAATTTTTTATTTATAGTATTTGAACACACTCACTCACTCATACACACATGCATGCGCGCATGAAGTTAACTTGCGGGAAGCATACAGAGTGAACATCGGAATAAAAATAAAGGAAGAAAGTCAACATATCGAGAGCGTTGCATACATTAAAGATATTCAGAAATCGATGTTTTTTCAACATATATAAGAAAATGTTAAATTAATAAATTTTAAATATATATGTATAGTTTGTATCAGTAATTATTATTTCCAATAAAATAATGATTTCTTAAATTGGGCCATAATTTAATTTTATATTATAATTTTTCACTTGTTTGGATCATCAAAAACACCACAAGTGTATGTTTTTTTGATAAATAAAATATTTGTGAAATTTTTAATTGCATTTAAATTCAAATTACTATATTAATTCAAAGGTTAAATAATACTTAACCTATTAGTTCATATCTAACTGAGTTAGACAACCAGACCACCATTTTGCTCTTTAAAAGTGATATTCAATCAGCGAAAACGGCTCTAAGACTCCCATATTCCGCGCATAATGTTATTAAATATTTGTTGTAATATTCCATAGAAGACTTCATTAGAATATGTACAAAATCAATTTATGATTTGTATTAATGTTTATCATGGTGGATACTTTCTGGTTTTTCACACTTTCAGATTAGAAAATATGAATGTGACTGTCAAAAGGAAGGTGTGACGCTCCAGCTATCAAAATTCTGTCTGAAGGAAAAAGGTTTTGGTTGTTATAAAAAGTTTAACAGTAGCTTTCAATTGCTTATCTATTCACAACGAAGTGTGTGTCTGTGTTTCTTTGTTTATTTGCTTATAATGATGCCATTATAATTTTATCCGTTTAAATAAATATTAAAATTTGACAGTTACTACCAAGGTGGCAGCGACTCTTTGAATACAATATATAATATATAGTTTCGGTGTCGAAGGTAAAGAAGTATTTACTTTGTTGAGAGAATATGATTAATTAAATTTATATATAGTAAAAATATGTTTTATATAATAAGAAATAAATGGAAGAATTACTTTAGATATCTACATACAGTAAAGAATCTTTGTATTACGACGCAGCCTCGAAATTTAAAACTAGAACCTTGTATACGTCTGCTAGGCTATTACAGATACGAAGTGTTTTTGAAAAATTATAGGTTTTATAAACAATTTTGTTTTGTTATTTTAAGTATAGAAATCTGTAAGCTGTCACAGAAATTCTCTAAATACATTTGAAATTTTTATTCGTTTTTATTTTTATGTTAATTTCGATTTGCATTCTTTTAATTTTTTACTTATTTTTCATTTTCTTGTTAATTTTGCTTTGCATTATTTGAAATATTGAATTGTATTTTGAAATATTAATTTTAGTTTACAATGAATTTATGAAGAATTTCACTAATAATGTTGAATACAAGTCAATTTTATAACGTTATCAAAAAAATATTCTTTTTTAAAAATTAAAATTTATCACATATTGATGTAATTCTCGAAATTTAAATGCACATGGATAGTTATTAAAACAAATTTTGATGAATTAGATTATTAGATCTGGCTATATTTTCAAAAAAGTACAATGGATATTTTCTTACTTATTGAAAGAATAATTTAATCTATCCAATGTTTTTTTTTTTTTTGTATTCATAGTAAATACAAAATTATTAGGTTTTGTAATTTTGTCATAGTTGCAGTTATTTAGACTTTTGTTTAATTTTCAGCTTTACTGAAGATATAATTAATGCCTTGCATTATCATGACTATTTAATTTTCTCAATTTCTGTTCTTAGACATATTTTAAAGTTAAAATACATCATTAAGAATAATATTACAAATTATAATAATTAAACAAAAAATGTTGATTTCTCTTAAAAAAAATCTTTTAGTATTAAAATATGCAACTGTGATTTTTTTTCCATTCTATTCTTTTTTGTTCTAAGTTTCAAAATATTAGTTATATCACAAATGGTGTAATTCTTATGTTTCTGATATTTCATTTTATATACCTTCAGATGAATCCATCTCAGTTTTCATGATAAAATATAACCAAATACTATGTTTTTAATTCTGTTTTTTGTAGGATGTCTTTAATCTGGCAATTGAAAAACATTAATTTAAACCAGCCCTTAGGTATTTAAGCAGTTCCCCAGAAAACAGCTTTTTTTAAAAAAATATTTATTAAGATATGTATTTGGAATATTTTTCTTCACTGCAGATATTTATAAATTAGTATAATGTCAGAGTGGCAAATGTATTTTAATTTTATGAGGCATTTTCACAAGGTTGCTATTATCTGGATAATGTCACAAACAGAAATAATGCATGCAATCAACTGTCACCCTTGAAAAACGCCCTGACTTGAAAACAGACTTTAGAAATATTTGTATACATTTGTTTAAAGATCTATTGGTCATGAATTTTAAATTACATAAATATTCTCTTGTGAGTTAACATAGAGGGATTTAAAATTTAATTAATGCTTTCTATTAATATACCTTTAGAGATATTTAAAATAATTGATAATTGTTTTTAATATTTGTAATACTAATTTATAAAAATTTAAGAAATGTTTAATCAAACAATGTTAATTAAAATGCAGATTGAATTATTTTATCCAAAGACAATTTATAATCCAGAAAGAAAAAATATATAAATAAAAAATTTGTAAAATTAAAAAAGAAATAATGAGCAAAAAAGAATTGATTAAAAATATGGGTTATCTTAAGTTTTGTAAATTTTTTGGTTATAAAGATATGATAAAAAAAAATTTAAATATTTAATTTCCGAATATTTAGTACATAATATATAAAATATTATATATATATGCTATAAAATTAGTATAAAAATTTATAAATCTTAAATTACCTGGTGGGATGGAAAGAGACTTAAAAGTGATGTCAGGGAATTGATGGAGAGCTATTGCTAGGGATAGAGCTAGATGGAGAAAAATTTAGAATTGTCTTGATTTAGTATATATTATAAAATTTAGAATGGTCTTTGCCAGCAACAAGCCAACCAACAAAGAAAAAATGAGAAGTAAGGCAGTATTGACAATTAGGAAATTTTGCGCGGAAATAAGAGAAATTTTTTGCAAATGTAATTTCAAATTTTATTATTTTTAATTGAAAAATATGCAACTGTGATTTTTTTTCCATTCTATTCCTTTTTGTTCTAAGTTTCATAATATTGGTTATATCACAAATGGTGTAATTCTTATGTTTCTGATTCTGAATAATACAAATGATTGTAATTTTTACTAGCGTAATAAATATTTGAATGAAAATTAGTTCCTATTTTTCAGTTTGTGTCTAAAAGTGTAACAACTTTATTTATTATAGTTTTGTAATGTATTAGTCTCTGTTAAATAGTTGTGACCAACATCTTTGCCAATTGTAACATATTTTAATTTTACTTGTAACATGTTTTCTCCTAATTGTGATTACTAAATCAACTTCAGTTTTTATTAGTATCAGTATTTTTTTTTATCAAATAAATAAAAATGTCAATACTTTTATTAATTTTTTCTGAAAGTGTGAGCATTAAATTCTTAATATCTTCAAGATTTTTGCCCTGCTTTTAATAATCCTTTCATTGATTATTGTTTAAATATTGTGAACTTTTATTTTGTTCTAAATATTGTTGAATTAAAATTATAAAAAAAAATATTTTTCAAAATAAATAGAAATTTGAGAAGTTTTATTTATTACATAAAATAGAAATTTTGCAATTTAATTATTTGCATTAACAGTAAGAAATAAAGTATTTTCAATCCAAATTTTATTTTATTTATGAAAGCAAAAAATATTAAACCTTGTATATGATTTTAATTTTCTGAAAATTTTAAAATGCAAGTGACATTGTAGGCATATGAAATCTATGCTAGTTTGCAATAAAATGATAATTTTGAACAAACTGCATCTTATTTAATTAATTTCTTGATTAAAATTTGCATCTTTAAGGTTTTATAATGATGAATGGTTTTATAACATTTTAAAATAAAATTTGACTATATATTAAATATAGTTAAAGGAATTTTGCCATACTGTGCTGTAATGGCCTGATATATATGAAAATAGTTTGCTTTTTTTATTCAAATGAGATATTGTATCTATACACGAGTCTGTAATATTGAACTTATACTCAAGCAGAATCAGCTACAGTGTGCATGATTATATTGCAAAAATATAAGAAACCATATATAGTCAATACTAAAATTATTCAATAGGTTATTTAACATATGAAAAACCCCATTATCTTTAGTAACTTGAATAATTATGAGCCTATTATACACATATGAAATTAATATTCACTGAGGTTTTTAATGTTAAGAGTTATTTTATTGATGTTTTAATAAAATTTTCCCCGATATTAAATAAGTAATTTCATTGTTGGGATATCATCTTTATTCAAAGTATTTATATGAACTATGGACTTAGATAAATTATGCCTAGTCTGCCTAATAAATTTTGCCTAGTCTGCCTATAAAAAATTTTATTTCACAATTTTTCCTAAAAAAATTATTTAAGCCTTCCTTAAGGTCTGAAAACTAATTACTCCTCCAAGTTTCCTTCCTATAAGGTAGCCTTTTGTGAAAAGGGGTGTTATTGTCAAGAAAACTTCTGGATTGATAATCTTTTTCCTCTAAATTTGTAATCAGGAATGTTTTTTTACAAAACCAAAATAGAAGTTAATTATACAAAGCAGCTACATTTTAGGAGTCAAAGCTATCAATAAAATTAATGGGTCTCAAGTTTACAATTAGCTCTTCCTACTAATTACAATAATTTTTTATTGGTTTCTTTAATGTTCCTCTCTTTGACATTTTTCCATGTCCTTACAAGTGGCCCTATATTTCTTATTGGTTAGAAGGAGCATGATAATTTTTCTTCTTTAAAAAGAATGTTCTTTTTGCTATCTTGATTTTGCAATATTTTATTGTTGAAAGTACTTATTACATAAAAACTCATGATAGAAAAATATCTTCTTAAAGATAAGTAAAATTAACTGTATTGCAAATACTTAAATAAACTGTAATATCAGTCATCACTTGATTTAATATTGCATTAATGATTTTTTGTTGTATTGTTACAGTGAATTTTTTTTAATTCAATTTGTTAAAATATGGAAATTAGGTAGATGCTATTAAATTTTCTGTTGAAATTAAATATTTGTATTTGTCTGTTAAATGTTCTCATTATGTGGCAACTTAATAAAAGCAAATTTAAAGTTTTTTTTTTGTATTGTTTGTGGCTTCTTTCTTTAAAAAACTAAAGTTTATTAAAAAAAAAAAAAAAACTTGGAATAAAGAAATTTGCTGTTTTTGAAATAATTTATGTGTTTGTTCTTAACCTGTTTGTACAAAGTTTTGTATTTAAGAGAAACTTGAAAGTATGAATATCTCAATTTTGTTTTTGTATTTTTATACTAATTAAATGTTTTAATATTTCAGATTTCATCAAAACCGAATGGCTTCATCATCAGGAGCAGATGAAAGTGATAATTCTCAAAAGAGTAATCAAAAAGGAAATCCTGTGTTTAAAAATAGTTTGGCTCTAGAAAAGTCTCCTTATTTATTACAGCATGCTACCAACCCTGTTGAATGGTAGTTTTTTTTAAATTTTATGTTATTAAATAAATATGTTAAAAGTCTTTTTACTTATTCTGGTGAATATAAGTTTATTTGAAATAAAAAAAGATTCTGTATTTTGTGAATTTAAACTTTTAGTATATAATGCTTAGAGCTATGTTAGTCTGTAAAATGTCCTCTCAAAATGATTCCTTCTTGTGAATTCACATTTTTTTTTTTTACTGTCAGTTTTCCAAAACATTCTTTGAACCAATCACTAAAAACTATTTTAATATGTTAATATTGTATAGACTGAAGGCATTAGAATATTTGGCTCTTGATACTTTCCAGAACTTCTCAAATAATGCAAAATATTTATCTTGTCAAAGAAAAATGGAAAACAGCTAAGCATGCATTCACTCTAGCAGAAGTACCTACAGAAAGCAGAAATGCAACATTCATCTATCACTGCTGAATATTGATTAGGATTAAATTTAGCACTTTTAAAAGTTCTCTCTGAAACAGCAACATTGGAAGATTTGCCATCTAGGGCAAATCAAACATTTCTCCACTCCTTTTTTCATGCTTGAAAAAATCGAATCACAATTTCATTTGGATTTGAAGATAAAAGGGCTTTTAATAGATGGAATTTTATTTTGCATGCATTTCGCAATGTTAATTCATTCTCTTATCCAATTGTCAAAATAACTAGATTTATTGATACCAACATTGACTCTGTAGATATTGAATAATTCTTAATTTAAATTTAGAAAAGCTTGTTTCATAACAAACCATACTTAGTATGATTGCATTTGATAAACTTCTCTAATTTTGGACTTGGTGTAGCATGTCCATTTTTGTACCTTGCGTATAAAACCCAACCAACCAGCTTAATTATTTTGGACTTTAAATGTTAATAAGCTCAGTGGACAAGAATCAAATAACTCTTTATATATATATATATAATATATATATAAAGTTGTAGTGACAAAATCTGGTGAAGCACACATCTTTTTGTTTAAATTTATATTTGTCAATATCTGATGAAAATGTATAAAATTTGCAGTTTTCATCATCAATGCATAAAAACATTACAAGTCTTGGGAGAGATACTTTTTTTAGTCTAACTTTAAAGTTTCTGGAATCTTAAATTTTAGTAGTTATTCTACCCAACAAAATAAACGATTTTCATTTTGTGCAATAAATCAGAATTTTTCTTTCACCTGCTAATTTGTGTTAAAAATTCAATAAAAATGCAAATTTCATTTAAGTTTTTAATTTAAAAGCTTGTCTGTGAATTACTATAATTTCTTTGCTAATACCATCCATAAATAAACTTAAGTTTTTAAGCATGTAAACTGATCTACATCAAGACCCTCTGTTTCCAGAGGCACTTTTCATTTCATGCTGCACTATTTGTTAGAATACTTAAGAAGTAAATGAAATTCTAAACTAGCAACTGACTAGTTAGCATTCTATTTATTTAACAGTTTGGGAATTTGACTTCTATCTTGAGTAGACATGTTTGCAATGATTTAGAACCCACTTTTAACTGTAAATCTCAATTTAATTAGCCATCATGTGCAAAAAATGACCATTGATCAACAAATCAAACCATGACAAATAAACCTCCCTTGTGCTTTCAAGAATTTAATCTTTTGTCATTCTGTTTGTATCTCCAGTGTTTTCAAGGTTTTTTTGTATTAATTTCATGTTCTGTTTATCATAGTTTCTTGTTCTGTGAAATATATCTTAAATCCTCTTTAAAATTGCTTAACTGGCAATTAAATTATTAGTTCTAGCTTTTGGTTCAACAGTTCTTGTTTCAAATCCAACATTGGGCATGGATTTTTGTAGTGGTTCGAAATCCACTTTATAATGTGTCTTCATTTAATTATCCTTCATGTGTAAAAACTTATTGTTAAGCGACAGAAAAGCAACTGTATTTAAAATCTTGCTTTCAGTAAGGATCAGAACCTCCCATCCATTCTTGAACGGAAAAAATATAACAATGCTATAATGTATTAAAAAATGGTAAAATATGTACTTCTATTGTAGCGTAATGTAAATAAAGATATGTAAACAAAAGCTTATAATGTAAACAAATTTATGTAAAAGTAAGGTAAGCACATATAAACAAGTCAAGCAAGTACATACTTCCTATAATAATATCATTTATCCACTATCTCACTATTGATTGCAAGAATAAAGAATTAGAATTTATCAGCAATATGGAGCATTTATTTTCATAACTGTGGCACAATATGTATAAAAGTACTTATCTGATCAGTTATTAAGTTTTTTACAATTTCGTTTTAAAATATTATCTAATGGAAAAGTATATAATGTTTAAGATTTAATAACATTTAATTAGTAAAAGACTGTGTAGATATTTTTCTAGAATAACTGAAATAACAGATGGCTGATACTTAGAAATTATATATTTCTCTAATTTTTAAAATAAACTTATTTAGTTTACATTTTATATTTTTAAACATTAATAAAAGGATTTGATCAGAATAAAACTATTATATTTAACATTTGATATAGATTATAACAATTTTTAAGCTTCAAAGAAGTTAAATAGTGCTTATGTACAGTTTAAAATTTCTAAATTTCAGAAAAATAAATTTTTTTACAGTTTATATAAAACAAAAATTTGTTGCAAAATTAACCTGGATAAATTAAATTTTACTTAATAACAAATTTGGAAACAAGATATAAGTGGAAAGATAGACTTAATCTTTAGAGACAAGGAAGTTAATTTTATAACTAATTTGTATTGAAAATCAATAAAAAAGAACAAAAAATTAAAAGCTTTATTTAGATAAATTCAGCAGAAAAGCCAGTTTGGAAACTGATAGCTTCCTCGTTTCTACTATCAATATATGAATGATGATGTGTTGACAAAAGATATTTTATATGATGATGATCCTAATGAAAATCCAGATGGATTTAAAATTAGATTTGCATACAGGGTTATTTTCCAAGAAAATGATCCTGTATCCAGACTTTCTAATTTAAAAATCTTTCACACTCATTTTTTTTATTGTATTAAATAAAATTTTTCATAAAATGGTAAATGCTTAAATTTTATGTCATGTATTGTGTTATCAGCAATAATATATAGTTGTCTTTATTTTTTCATTCAAATAATTCTGCTATTAAAATAATTTATGTAAATTAAACTCTTTATGATTGAATAAAAAAGTTGAAGTCAGCTATTTAAATGTGTAAAAATAATTATGTGAGAAATTTGATTGTAAAAAAGTGAATAAAATAAATCTTTGTTGACGGAACATTTCTAGAAAAGTTCAGTTTATTAAGCTACATAATTGCTGCAATGGAAACAAAAAAGTTAACAATGAGGCTTACAAAATAGTTAAAAATCAATTGTAAGGATGTAAATTCCATCAGAAAGTGAGTCTTCGTTTGAGCAAATAATCCAGTATGCAAATTAAAGTGTGCATTGATTAAATTCAGAAATATATTTTTGGAAAGGCTAGAAAATATGTTCTAGAAGAGCCACATGCAACAAAAAGTTTTGATTTACAATTAAAAATCATCAATATGTGATAAATTGAAAAGTGAAACTGTTATCTTTGTTCAGCTTATGTTTATGTTCTAATTCCAAGACTTATTCCTGATAATTTCATAAATCAGGGATTTAAATTTTAAATTATGGTTATGATATTAGTTATTTTTGCCATAGAAAAATTACCTTTCAAAAGTACAGTGCAACTATAGCTATATTGTTATAGAAAGTTTTAACTTGTATAACATGATTTTAAATTTTATTCAAATACAAAAACAACCAATGCTATTTAATTATTAATGTTCAATTAAGAATAAATTTTATAATTATATTTAACCACATCAAATGTAACAAGGTGTATTTGTTAATCCAGGTACATTAAAAATATTAATTCCATTTATACATTTAACATCTTCTCTGATAAATTCATTTTGATACAATCTAAACATTTTAAACATAAACAAAATATGTGCGATATTTTTGTCAATATAGTATACTGTTGCTCAGGACCATACCATTCTTTTGCTACCTTTATATTATGCCTCTGCTTTGAAAAGTAGTCTTATTATTGGTTTTATATGAGTTTAGTGCTGCTTATATATAGTTTTTAATTCTATGAAAGAAAAAAACAGTGCATTTATTCTATTCTAAATGAAGAACTTAGCATTATTTATGTAAGGTTTCTGTTCTTATGATTACAATCAACACACCTCAATCTTTAGTTTAATTAGAGCTTGCTTCTTTAACCGATTATATTTTTTAGAATTATTTCATTCTTTTAGAGCAATTCATTTTAATATATTTTTCTTGTAAATGAATGCTTAGAAGTTTTTGGAATGAATTTCTTCCATTCCATAAATTTTTAAATAAATAAGCTTAATGTGTGAATACTAGACAAGAATTTATCTTTTGACATTTTTTATATAGGTATCCTTGGGGTAACAAAGCTTTTCAAAAAGCATTAGAAGAAGATAAGATGATTTTCCTATCTGGTTTGTAATCATTAATTTAAATATACTTATTCATTGGCTTGCCAGGAACTTGAAATGTTTGTTATTGCTTTTTAGTGGGTTACTCTACATGTCACTGGTGTCATGTTATGGAAAGGGAATCTTTTGAGAATGAAGAAATTGCTAAAGTGATGAATGAAAATTTTGTAAATATAAAAGTAGATAGAGAGGAAAGACCTGATGTAGATAAAGTATATATGACATTTGTGCAGGTGAGTTTTTATGGCAACAAAAAGGCTTGCTATTAATTATCTTTTAAAATCTTAATTAAAGTTTCATCATTAATCATTAAATATTGATGGAATTGCTCGTAACAATGACAAAACAATATTTAGTCATGTGTTTTAAGTTTTAATGAGAATAAATTGATTATTGCACATTTTATTTCCAAAAAGAGAAAATTTGCCAGTGGCAAAAGATATATGTGAATAAAAGAAAGTAAAAACCAATTTAATATCTTTTAAATTAATAAACTTTTTATTCTATATTTACCAAATTGTGTATATTAGAAAACAGTGTAGAATTTTACTATTGAGAAAATTATCTTATTTTGGTGATTGGTGGAAATTTTAAAATAAATGGGAATGTGGTACATTGGGTGTATGTGCATAGTTTCTCAAATTTTAATGTTTTGATTTTTAATGAAATAATTGGATTATTTTTGTTGAATTGAAAACTTAGATTGTATTTTATTCAAGCAATTTTTGAATTTTCAAGCAAATTTAATTTTTAGGTGTATAAAAATAGTTTTTTTACAGACATTTTTGTATGGGAAAGCTTTGATAAATGAAAGGATATATTATAATAACCTACTATGAGATTTTTATCACTTGAAAAAGAATTGAGAATGAGATATGCTAGTGCTAAAATATGAAGTTTTTGCCTTTCTGCCATGAAATATCATTATCATATTTGATTACATTTGAATCTTGTAATCCAAAAGCTTTGTGTAAGCTTCTTTTTCTTTTCATGTATCCATGCTTTCATGGAGAATCAATTTTTTTTTTGTTTCTGTTTGGCAATTCGAGATTAGATGTATGTATGCAAAGGTTTTAATGCAGAAGATTTTAAAAGAATGATCAAACATTAACTGTAAAAAACAATGAAAGCATACCAGTGCCTAATTATATCAAACTTCTCTTCCTTTCAGATCAAGATGGTTAATGGAATACACTTAAATGATGAATCAGTCTTTCTCATTTTCCTAATCTTGGTTTATAGATGTTTTTAAGTAGTACATAATATAATATTTCTGTAACTATTTTAAACAGTAGCTTTTATTTGAATTACTGCAAATACTCAATTAGTGGAACTCCAACTTATGAGAAAAAAATTTAGAAACCACAAATAATGTTAATGTTCTTTTTTTAATTGCCAATGTTTTTTTTTTTTTTTTGGTTCTGTATATAATTGATCTTGTTTTTCAAAACATGATTTATTTCAGAAAATATTCAACTTATATGCAGGTTTATACAGCAAAATGCAATCTTGAGTGACAAACTAAACATCAAGCATTTGCTTTTATTAATATCTTTCAGAATGTATTGTAAACATGTTAAACAGATAGATCATGTCTATCTTGTAGAACAAATTTTTGAATTGCATTCAGTTGATTAGTTAGAAATGTTTCTCTATTTTCATGAATGGTGTTAAAGCATGGTATTTTACTTTTGAAATTATATTTATACATTGGCTCAATCTTCCATGCATTTTAATTTTTTAATTCTAAATAATGCAATTTTATTTCTTTTTAATTTCAATACGAAGTATAAACATTGAAGATTCTAAAAAATTGCTCCCAACCTGCCAGTCTGATGAAATGTTGATTGATTGGAAGAGATATTACTTATCCCATTTCTTGGTACAAGAAATCCTGCACCAAGTTCGATGGACCCTGTTGCACAAGAGCACTGTTATATGGCTTACAGAATATCCAGTTTCACTTGAAAGAGGAACCATGATAGCTGATGACTGATTAAAATTTAAGTAAAGTCTTCATAATTTAAAAGCTGGTATTAAGTAGAAGATTTCCGGTTTTGGCTTTCCTCTCAGAAGTGTCATTCTACATGGAGAACGTTGGGACAAAAGGACATATTTAACATGCCACAGCTAGTATTAGCTAACATAAGATCTCTGTTTGAGCTGTGTGTGGGACTCATCCTCATTTCCTTCCAATAATGAGAGCAAATGCTCTAATCAACCAGGCCACTGTGGCCTTAATTGAAGGATATGAAAATTTTATTATGTAAATAAGGAGGTGTTTTTAATAAAAAATAATTTTATCATGCATTTTGAAATACTAGAAGTCATCAAGATCTGTTATTGTTGATTTGTTGTTAGATAATATAATTTTTGTATTGTGAACTTAATTATTGCAGTTCCTAAATAAAATGTGATGAGAATATAGTTTTGCTGTTTTTAAATAAAAGTAATTTGGTGATCAATTTAAATTATGTTTTGCTCATGCAATTTGCAATGCATCTTTATTTTGAATTAGCTTCAAAGTGTATTTTAATTGTAATTAATGTACAATTGCAATAATATATAAATAATGGTATAATAGAATTAAGTACTTAATATTATGTTAATATATAATTTTGTTTGAGTTACATTATTTTAAAAATAACAAAAATGGTAAAATTGAAAATGCATGAATTTCATGCATTTTTTAACTCCTACAGATTTTTTTTTTTTTATGTTATTTGAAATTCCTTGGTTCTTGTGTGAATATTTTATATATGTATGTGCTTAAAGTGAAAAGAAAAACTATAAAATAAGTTGTATAAAAATATTATTTACCTTGTTAAAACTTCTCAAACTTTAAGTGGAAAATAATTTTATAAGTTTTTTTGAATTTCATAAAATTTGTTATAATATTTGATATCCTACTCTTCTATGACTTGAAAATTATCCTGTATATAATTTGGGATATAGTTGATAATTTTAATTTTTCGTTTAATTTATTGAAATAAATTTCATTCAAATAGAATATTTTTATTCTAGTCTACAACTGGCGGCGGGGGATGGCCCATGAGTGTTTGGTTAACTCCTGACTTAAAACCAATTTTGGGTGGCACTTACTTTCCTCCAGATGACCGTTACTATGGACAACCAGGATTCAAAACTATATTGACTCACATTGCGCAGCAAGTAAGAACCAATTTTCTTTTTACTTTGTAAAGCTCTTCATTAAAAGCAAGTTTTTTAATGCCCTGTTTTTCTTAAATAGAATTTAAAGATATTTAAAAAGTTATCATAAATATTTTTTTTGCAAAATATATTTTTTTTATTTAAAATTTTTCTTAAGTTTTAATTAAAACATTAAAAATTTTTATCTGATTTTAATAAATATTTGATTATTCATTTCATAAATTTAAATGTTACTGCATATTTTTTTTGTTTAGTTGCTTACTTGAAAATTTGATTGAATTATTTTGCATAGTTGTTTAGAAAGTTCAGAATATTTTTCCAAAAGTATTTGAGTAAAAAAGGCATTTAATATTATATGTTTCTCAAATTGAGAGCATTTTTTCCCTCATCTTTTACCATTGTTAACTATCCAAATCTAAAAACTTAATATTGAACTGATTTAAAACCAACACTATAAGTATATTGTTCAAAATATTTGAAAATTACCACTGTCTTTATTTACTTCAGAACATTATGTTAATGATTATTATAATAGCTATAAAATATTTAAAGTATTAATTTTATGATTATAACAAATTGCTTTTATAACTAACTTGGTCTGTAATGGTAGGCATTAAAGAATAGCAACAGCGGTAATATCTACTTTATGGTTAGTCTATTTTTATCCACCTTATCAACTCTTCTATCATGATATTTAAAAGCAGTTTTTGTTTTTATTGCTTACAAGTTTTATGTAGTTATGGGAATTTTTTGTCCTGTAATAGAACTGCACCATAGTTTTGACTTTAGTATTGCAAGTCATAATGTGTATCTAAATTTTGATTAAATTTATTTGGGTTACTGAAGAAGACACCAAACACTATTACCCAATTTATAATGCTTATCACATAATATATTTGTGTAAAAATGAATTGATTACTATGATTTATAACATTTTTATAGCTTTTTAATTAATTGATAATTATATTAATTTATGAAACTTCTTAGAATTGTAATTCAATGAAGCCATCATGATTACAATGAAGTGATTGCATTTAATTTGCATTTTATTTTACATTGTTTTTTCCTACATTGTATCATAGTATACTATGTGCTATTTTATTACTTTTTTCTCTATTATAAAACTGATGAATGCCTTAACACCTTGAAATTGCTGCATAACTTTTTTTTCACATACTGGGCATTTTAATTTCCAGAAAAACTTTGAGGGGACAAATAGATTATTTTTATGTTTCACTAAAGAAGTATGTTAGGAAAAGTTAGAAATTTTTTTAAGTCCACCTCGACACATGTACCTGTATGTAAAGGAAATGCAACATTCTTAAGTGATTTGGCAGTAACCTGAATGAAATCAATTATTTTCTTTGGACTATTGTTTTATCATGAGGCTATGATGTATTCTTCTATTATTATAACATAAGAATTTATCAGAATCCCATTTTAGAAAATAAGTTTTACCACCTGAAACACAAGCAAAATTTATTTGTATTACTTTTCTATATCTGAAACAAAATAATTCATTTAAAATCTAGAAAACCATGCAGGTGTTAGAAATGTTTTGTAATTTTAAAGATTATACTAGAGTATGCATGGTATCTTTTCACATTTTATAATATCCCTGTAGTATATTTAACTCTTCTAATTATCTCAAACAATAATAATTGAAGAATTAAGAATTATCAGATTAGTTTACCTATCTTGTGATTTAATTATTCGGATTACTTTGTGGGTACAAATTTCTTCATGATCTTTGATATGGCATCCATCAAAAGACCATAAGCAAATCTGTACTTTTCCATCATTGTTGCTTTATGTTAATGGATTTTGCTAGAATAGGTTGAAATAAGGAAGTAATGTTTTTGAATTCAAGGCTAATAAACTGGTCATGGGAGCCATCTTGTCATTACTGGAAAATTTCAGGTTTGATGTCAGCCTAGTCAAAGACTCATTTTGATAGGTCTTATTGTTAAGCTTAAATGTCTCCCAAATAGTTGGTTCTTTTGCCTATAGTTCAATAATTTGTTTGTTTGAATTCCACCTTAGTCTTTGATGTTCACAGTGGTTTGTTATTTACTTTAAACTGTAGGTCTCTATCAAATCAGCTCTTATGTGCTTAAAATAACTGTTGAACATCAAACCGACCTATTCTTGTTAAAAATTCTATGTAACAAAGTATCCATATACTTGTCTGATATTGTAACAGGAAAGAGTAAAATCTCATGGAATTTAACTTGTTCAAATTTACAGAACAGTTAATAGTGTCTAGTGACTTTGGTGGCAGAAATAAGCAAATAGTAGTTTATTACAATAATCATACTTTCTATTTTTCATTAATTAAATATATTTGAATAATTTATTTATTATTTGTTTATTTCTTGAATTTTTAATCTAATTCCTTTTTTCTCTCAGTTTTCGTTTATGGTTACCTTTTATTAATTGGTGAAATGTACATTTGAAAAATAAAAAAAAATATTGAACTTTTTAAATGTAATTTGCATCTATTGTTTAAATTATACAATCTTATTTTTCACTATCACAGCTGAATCAAATTTCTTACTTAATTTATACTCAATTTATGTTTAAATTAATTCTCATTAAATTAATATTAAGTTATTTATTTAATGGAATCTTAATCATGAACTTTAAGCTCATTGCTTTCTCTTTCTTTCTGGAAATAAACAAAGTATTTTAGTAAAATTATAGTATTTAAAATATTTTTTAGGATTTTAAACTTAATTTTTTTAGAAAGTGAATTTACTATCATCTATTTAGTACTTTTATTTCTATTTTCATTAACCTCAATGAACCTGGTTTTACTAGCTCAAACATCAGTGTTTATAAAAAAAACTATTTGATCATAGGGCAGTCATTGTATTTTCTGAAAAGGAGAATGGAAGCATCTAAGCAATCACTGCGTAATTTTCCAAGGAAAATTACTAGTGTTTATCAAATTGTCTGAACCACTTATAAAATTTAATCTTTTTCGTGATAATAAATGCAAAAAGTGAAATAAAATAAAATAATTTAAGTTTAATAATATTTTTGATGGATCCTACCTCTGGATATTTAAGATAAGCTTTCCTCAAGACTATCTTAAATGGATAAATGTTATACTATTTTAAAAAATGCATTCATTATTTAATAAATTTACTATGCATATCATTTTTTGTTGTAAGTCATTTCTGTGTAACTGTTACGCCAGTAAATATTAAATTATTTAAAATTATTTTTTAATACTCTGATCTCATACAAATTTTTTATAAAGTTCTTTTCATAGTTGCTTTTACTTTATTACTATTTAGTGGCAAGTAAATAGAGATAAAGTTATGGATCAAGGCAGTAGAATTTTGGAAATAATTACCCAATCAATGAGCTTAAAAGCTTTTTCTGAATCTGGAAAAATGCCACCTAGTCTCGAGTGCATAAAAAACTGCTATTTGGAGTTGCTTCATACTTATGATAAAGAATATGGAGGATTTGGGAGTGCTCCTAAATTTCCTCAACCAGGTAAAATATTTATTTTATTTATTCAGTTTTGGTTTTGTGAGTTAACATTTTGATCGAACTTATTTTTCTAATAAAGATAAATGTTTATCATATTTTTCATGCAACTTTATTTATTTGTGCTGTCTTATTTTAAATTCTGTAGATGTCAATATTTATGAAACTACATATATCATGAAAATCTGTGTATTATTAAGCATAAATTTTTTCTGTTTCTTATTATGTGCAACTAGAAGCCACTAATGGGAGTTAAGTCACCTAGAGTATTATCTGTATTTGTAAATATTATGTAGAAAATTAACTTTCTCCATCCTTAACAATTAATTTAAAATTGTAGGAACCCAATTAGTAGAAGAATCAATATTGTTTGATCATCCTTTACCGTAGTAGAGAAAACTTGTGTAGCAAAATTTGTTGGGCATATTGATTCTTTAAGTTTGTATGCTTTGAAGAAGGTGCCATATCATATGTTGACAGACTTGAATTTGGTACACGAGGCGTTTAATATTGGTTGTATTTAACTCATATTTATATTTATTTAGTAGGATATTAAGTATTATACAATATTTCTGTATGAGAAATACAAAATTATTGTTGCATGAGAAATGCAATGCTGATGTTAACATTTCATAAAACTACATTTTAACTATAGATTTATATGATGTATATAACCATTATCTATAGTGTACTAGTGCTGATTTTATAGAAATTTTATGTCCTATAAGGAATATTTTTTTTTAAGATTACCTAATAATCACTTTATAGACGCACTGTTTGCCTGTTTTATTTTTGGTTTTCTAATGATACATAAAATTGTGTTGAAATATGATCATGCAATTTTTAATTACAAACCTTGGCTATTATTCCAAATTCTTTATATTTTCATCTAAGTATCTGCATTACTTTTCAACATCAGTGATTAAATATAATATTTTAATGATAAATAATAGCATCTGTGATTGCCAAAAGTGTTTCGGATCCAATTGTAATTAACATGCAGATTTATGGCTACATGTAATATATAGTATTACATATTTTTATCATTAAAATCATGGAAACTTCAAGATTTTATTGTTTTAAGCATATTGTACTAAATTATTGAACTATGTATAATTTATTTTAATGTTTGCTTACATATAATTTCAGGAGAATTCCATTTTATTAGTGTTTATAGGTAACCATTTATAGAATTCTTACTTCTTAGTTACACTTTTGTTAATCCTATAAATAGTAAAACATTTTTTGAAAAGGCTTAATTACTTTCTAAGTTAAAGATATTGATATTTGTTTCTGTAATCGTAAGTCAATTTAAAAAGGAACTGTAGTGAATTGTTGGCTGTTGATAATACAATTTAGTTTCATTGCTAAGCGACAGCATGTTCTTTAAATTATTATTGTAATTTGTTTTCTTGCTGTTGATATTTTAACTGGTATTAATAAAATAATATGAATTTAAACATTTAAATCTTTTGGGGTTACAAAAGATATGACTTTTCTTAAATTTCAGAACTACTGATGCTGCAAAGACACTTTCTTATCAAGACTAAAATATGTAAAGGCTTAGAATGCTCAAATTGTTTTGGCAGAAACAACTTCCTCCTGATTTGCAAGAATAATTTATTCATTTCTCAAAGTCTTTATTGCAGAATTTATGTTCATCATCTCTTCAAATTCTTATCAACATGACTCAAAAAATTTATTTTGCTTGGATTTTGTGATAACAGAGAGGATGGATTTAGGGCTATTATTTGCATTCAATCCATGAATCAATATGGTGGGCATAAAAATCACTACTGTGCAGTAAGTTACAAATGTTGCTGATTGCCTAGCCTTTGAGCATTCCAGGTTTAGAGCTGCGTGGAGTGGATCTTTTATCAAAGCTTATTGGAATTGTGATGTCTTCAGTGTCTCTTAAAATTGATCCCATGCTTCTATACTATGATTTTACAACAACTTTTGCATAAATTTGACCATTTCCTAGTTTGTATAAGGTTTTTATGGCGAATAATATGAAAATCCAAGAAATGTCCAAAACATCTGCTTGAAGCTTTGTTAGCACAAATAGCAATCCTGTAAATTTTATATCTCATGGCATCTGGCAGGAAAAATACAGAACCCTACTTTTTGATGAAAAGATCCAATATTAATTAATAAGAAATTTATTGGAGAATCTTGAATAAATCTTAAACTAACTAATGACGATGAAGAATGCTCTAGAGAATTGAAGAAATTTTCTCAGGATTGCGCTAAAGACAACACTTCTCAGTTCTATCCATTATTGCATTTTATTAATTCTTATCATCAGAGTATTTGCATTTGTTTTTAGATTTATTGATAATTATAAAAGCAAATTTCATGGTTTTCCCCTCCACAAAAGTGAACTGGAGAAGGCCAAGTTTATATTAAGAGCAGGTACAGCTTAGCATTTCTCTGAAGAATTAAAGCTTTTATCAAGTAAAAGGCCTGTAAGTGCATCAATATCTGTAGTTTATCTGCTTTCTAGATCAAAACCTTATTTCTATTAATGGTTTATTTGAGAACCCTGATTTATCATTTACAAATAGAAAATACAAATGTGTATACAAAAGGTTTTTGTATGCACATTTGTATGGTTAGTTGAACAGACTAAGCATTCCAACATATTTAGTAACTTAACTGCTAATGCATTAATTGTTTATTTATTTTTATTTAATTTATTTTTGAATTGTTAAGTTAAAAGTTGTTTACCCTATCAATTTCTTTCTGACAATGCAAAGAACTTTTTTTTGAAACTCCATCAGAGATAATAAAAAATGGTCATAATTGATTCAAACCAGAACCACATTAAATGACTATTTGTCTTCTCATTGGAATTTCGTAGGGTTTTATTCCTTTACAATCTCTTTATTTTGGAGGATTTTAGAAGGTAAATGTCGATAACTTAAAGCACCATTTAAAACATTGTGCAGTAGAAAATAAACCTCTCTTTGAGGAGTTTCTTGCTATAAACACTCAAAGTTTATATGAATCGTTTAATTGTAATGCCCTTTAATCGTAATGTCTTTTGATCTAAATGATTTTTCTGCCTTGGAAGCTGGCCATCTTTAACTGGTTGGCTTGAATAGCTTGCCTTAATTGAATATGTCTGAAATTCCAACAAATATTTGTCACAGTGGCTGCTAATTAGAAAATTGTCTCGAATTACATGAAAAAGTAATCCTTTGATTACCTTGCCAATTGGCAACAAAAATCTAAATGGCAGGTTGATAATGGTAATACAGCACCAGGTGTGGTTGTCCTTTTTTTAAATTTTTATTATTGTGTACCTGGAAATGAGTAGAATTTGCAATGTTACTCTTAGAAGAGATGGCAAAGTGAGAATTATTTTATTAAAAGGTACAATGAATACCTATTAGATAATATCTCTAATATCTGAATTTTGCCAATTTTTTGCATTAATTTTATTATACTTGTAACATTTATGTGTTTCAAGGGGAGAGAGTGTAATTGTAAATCAACTTTAAAGGAACTGAAATTGTTGATTGATTGTTGTCTAGGGCAATGTGAACTGGTTGCTTAATGACAGCTAGTTGTTCTTTAAATTATCTTTATAACTTTTTTTGCTGTTAATCTATAACTTGTATTAATAGAAGAATAACATGAATAATATTGGCTTATGATAATTTGAATAATATCTAGAATTTATGCCTCTACGGTTTCTATTCAATATGGTAATATTTATAATGAAAACCTGTAAAAAAATTGGAATTTTTAACCAATTGAGTGTTACATATGGATTATATTGTATTGTATTTACATCATTATTGTATAAAGTAATGTCAGTTTTTGCAGAATTAGGAAAAACATTTTGGAAAATAATCATTAGGTACAAACTATGTTATAAAACTTAACAAAATTTATAACAAATAGGTATCTCGGTTACATATTTAGATATTGGACATGTTCCTCACAAAAACAATATCTTTTTAATTTTGAATTGAAAACATCAAAAAAGAGAAACCTTAACCAGATTGTTAAAAGAGATATAAAAATACCCTAGAACAATAGAAGGGAACCACTGGGGGGCCAATGTACTTGAATTAAGTGAGGAAAAATTGGCACCTTAACCTGTGGCAGATTGTAATGTTTGGGAAGAAATAAAAATATTAAGTAATAACTGTTTAATAATTTTTAAGTAGAATTAATTTTAATTAATAAATTATTAATTTTAAACAATAATTAATAATAATATTTTTGAATAATATCATTGTCATCCAATATGCTAATAATATTCCAATTCCAATATTTAACTAAAAATTGTTTATATTTGTAGAAATAACAGTTTCAATTTTAATTATTGTTTTCTTGGATTTAAAAGTAAACATGGGTTTTGTGTGTAATTCATTTTTTGTAACTTTCAACTAATTATACTTATTATACTCGTACTTTAATATATTAAGATTTGATCATATTTACAAATCACAATTTATAGAAAATTACATTTCATGTACTTTTACTGCCTTGTAAGTGCATGTATTTATTAAAGACAAGTTTGCAAACAATATTGATGCCTAAGTGAGAATAAATAAATGTTTAATACCATGAATGATTTAATTTAACAACTTCAGTGTTAAAATTTAAGTTCTTTTTCATCCATTAATTAATAAAACACTGCTTCAATCATTTCATAATGAACTCATTATGGTTTTGTGGTGCAAACAATTTTTTGTGTGAAGAATGCCTAGCTTGATAGTAGATACTGTTACACAATGAGAGTGCTATTGTAGAGTTATATTTTCTATAAATAAATCATTCATAGCTGGTGATTAGAAATTTTAAGATTTATACCTGGTAATATATAGGATTGAAAATATTAGTAATAGATAATATAAGTAATTATATGTATTGCATTTTTTGCTTACTAATTGAAAATAATGCAATTTATCAAGACTATTAGAATTAAAAAAATTACAGTTACTAATTTAAAGGAGTTTTGTTAAGTAAGATACTTGCTCATTAAATTATAGAAAATTATTTTTTCAGTTATTTTTAATTTCCTATTTCGAATGTATTCGATGAATCCTGAATCAAAAGATGGTAAAGAAGCTCTGGAAATGGCATTGCACACTTTAAAAATGATGGCTCGTGGAGGAATACATGATCACATTGCAAAGGTGTGTAATTTATTTTAATACATTTCTAAACTATATTTATGATGCCTACACTCTTTCTTTATTTTGATATACCTTTTAAAATTGAATGTTTAGACAACATCAAGATTCCACCTTAAGGGATAATATTTACCTTAGTTAAGAATTTACAAATTCAGATACTTGCCTTTTTATCCTTTAATATTTGTGTCAGTGTATTTAAACTTTATTTACTTTATATTGAATTTGTATATATATATATATATATATATATATATATATATATATATATATATATTATATTTATATACATAATTATATACATACATATATATATACTTAAAATGTTTGTGTATATATTTTATTACTTTTAGAAATTAGGAAAATACAATTTTTTTGCCCTTTTAAATATATAATATTATAAGAAATAATGTTTTTTAAACAAATTTCCAAATACTTAAACTTTTCCAAGGTATTTTACTAACATGGTTGAACAATGTGCCATCTATGCTTGCTAATATTCATTGGATGGAAAAGTACAGTACTGGAAATTAAATTCATGACTTCTTCTATTTTAAACATTTTAATTACAAATCATGCAGTATTTTAGTCAGGTTATAGTTGTAAAATTGTTCTTTTTTTATTCTTTAAAAATCATTCATCTATCTAAATTTTTCAGGTTTTTCCATTCAAATGCATTTATAAGTTTAAAATGTATAAATAAAGTTAAATATTTTGATGAATGTCTTGTTCTTAGTCTAACAATTACTGTTCACTTATATTTATAATACTACAAAACATTTCAATGCATACTACATATTCCTTATAACACTTAAAAATGATTGTAAACTGTGCATAATGTGAGTATGATAAAGTCTTATCCTTTGTTCTTGATAACAACTCTACAAATTTTTGTTAACAAAATTTCTCTTAAGAATTCAGTTTGAACTATATGATATCAGTGATAGATGTTATTAAATAATTACACTGAATTTTAAAAGATTTTCAAATTTCATGTAATCTAATCTAAAAAGAATGTGATAATAAAAGCAAAATTTTATATTAAGCATTTTATTGCAATTGAGTAAACAATTGCATGGTATTTTTGTTAGCACAAGTTACTTAAGTATTATTAATTGTTCCCTCATGTTCTTATAAATATTTTTAGCTAATTATTAAGTCTTTTATCTTCTTACTTAGGGATTTCATCGATATTCTACTGACCAATTCTGGCATGTTCCACATTTTGAAAAAATGCTATACGATCAGGGACAGCTAGCTGTAGCATACTTAGATGCATATCAAATCTCTAAAGACAAGTTTTTTGCTGATATTGCTACTGATATATTAGATTATGTGTCAAGAGACTTGCGTGATGTAGTAAGTGGTGGTAATAGTTTGTGAGAAAAGTATATCAAATGACTTGAAAAATATTATAAGTATTTGCTAAACCTATGATTTAATAAAGTTTTCATCCTAATATTATAGATATATTGTATAATTTCCTAAATTGCATTGTTTTTGTAGTTATATTAGATTTGTTTAATAAAAATTAATAAAATGAAAAAGTAAGTAATATGTTGACCTTTCATTTTATGCTATTTTTATACCGAAATATAAGTATAATAATTTATTTCATGCGTTAAAAAATTATAAAAATAAATAAAAAGAGGAAATGTTAATATTAGACTTCAGTTCTTTTTATATAATATTTAGAAATTACATAAAATTGGTATTAAATCAAATGCTTTAACATTAGAAATTGAAATATTCTGGTTATTGGTAATAAATGCAACATTTTTTTAAATCCTTAAATTATGATTTGCTTATTAATGTATTATTTGAATATTAATAAATTTCTTTAAAATATTTTTTAACTTTATTTTTTATTACTTATATATCAATCAATTTCAAAGATCAATAGTTAGTTTTCAGAGTTACTTTAAAATTAGTTTTATTATGCCATATATTTTCCCTTAACACAGTTCTTTTATAACATCCTAATAATTTTAGGAGTTCTATATTTAAAGTACAATTTTAATTTTTTGGTTTTAATTACACAATATATTCTTTTAAGCATAACTTTTCTTTGCATTACATTTAAGTTTGGAACTAAAGTGCAATATTAAAAAATGGTAGGCAATGAATTAAAATTCCAAGAGATGAAGATATTGCTTACTTTTCTTTAATCTGGTGAGAACGATATTTAAAAAATTTTGATTAGTGAAGACTTGTATAGTGTTGCCAAAGATGACTGAAAATTAGCTCAGAAAGAATAGCAAAAAGTGCACAATATGTTACAAATAGATTATTATAAAATATCGGTTTTTGAAGAGTTAAATTGAATGAAGTCAGTTGAGTTCAAATAAGTCTGAAAACAGTCAAGTTGAGTGAGAACTGTTAACTCAAGTATTTATTTATTGTTATTTAAAGTAATATCTAAAGACAATAAAAATATAAAATCGAAATTTTGAAATAATTGGAAAAAATAAAAGGAAGCACAAATTTGGTGAAAAATGCTTCAACTTGTCTCCTCAGACTGTTAGAGCATTCTTAAAAAAATTCTAATTTTCTGTTGAAATGCTGGAAATTAGTAAATATTTGCTATTTTACTAAAATTCTACATTATGTTGACTTTTTCATTTCTAAGAATTAATATTTGAATTTTAGAAGAGTTCCATCTAAAATGACATGTAGGATGTATTTTGTGTTGATAATATATTAAATATTTTTTTTCCTATTAAAATTGTTTTACTATTTTATAGAATGGAGGCTTTTACAGTGCAGAAGATGCTGATTCTTTACCATCAAATTCTTCTGGAAGGAAAAAAGAAGGAGCATTTTGTGTGTGGACAGAAGCTGAAATACGAGAGAATTTATCTGAAACTGTGCCAAATACTAGTTTCACACTTGCTGATATCTTTTGTAAATATTTTAATGTACAACCTGAAGGAAATGTGGATCCCTATCAAGTAAGGATAAAAGTTATATTTATGAAAAAAATCCAATTTTGAAGAATAACTAGAATTTTATTTAAAGCATCTCATACAATATTACTAAAACAAAAGAAATGTCAAGCAAACAAAATATTTTTATAAGAAATATTTGCTATTTGACAAATTTCTTGTTCAAGAAATACTATTCTATTTAATATATTAAGCTTTATGTCTTTTTGTAATGGAGAATACTTTTACAGGTAGTTATCAAAATAATATAACCACATTTGATTTTAAAAAGAATACTTTATTAATATGATATAGAACTGCCATTGTATAGAAATTGATGCAAGACAGTTAGATTCGTATAGAAATTGATTTATAAAAATGCTGAATAGTGTTTAGAGGAATATTGTATGATTCTTCATAGAAATATTGTCAATGTTCTGAGAAAGATGCAGTTTGAGATATTGATTCTGTTTTGAGCATTCTAAAATAGACCAAAATTATTCATTTATATTGGGGTTGTATGACTGTGGGACAAATTAGATGTTTATATTTGTGTTTATCAAACCATAATTAGATAAGTCCTGCCATATATATATATATATATATATATATACATTATCATCCTAAATAATTCCATCCCTTGTAAGAAACAAAGTTTGCATCATAGGATGGACCTGGTCAACTAAAATATCTTCATATTTCTCACGAGCGATCCTTCTTTCACAGTTATGATTGGTCTAGCAAAAAACCATGGTATTGCTCCATACATCACAGATCTATCTCCATGCTTTTGGAAAGAGACAATAATGATCATATCCTTGTACGAGTGTTTTCCAAACTTACATTCATTCTATTGTAGGGAAAAGTGTGAAAGGATTTGACCAAAAATATAACTTACTTCTATTTATCAATCAACTAATCTTTTTTTTATGTGACACCCTTCAGAACGGCATTTATCATTAACATGTGTGATAAGTTGCTTTAGAATTCTGCTCTGTGGAGAATTTTTTTCTAAAGGTACCATCTAATTATAATCATTAACATTAGAGAATCCAGATGTTGATTGAGCTCAGTGATAAATTTTTGCTTTTAGTGTTCATTGTTCATGCTCAGTGATCATTTTTAATTTTTTGCTTTTTAGTTATTATCTTTTCCAATAACTGTTGGTATCTTTTATTAAACTTCCACTTATTGTTTTGATAAGCTTGTTTTACTATGTTTTGTGTATACTGCCATAATTTTAGACATTGTTCCCCTGGAAATGCCTAAAAATTGGGAGTTTTTGGCCACACTTTCTTCAGAAGCCACATTGTAAAGCTTGATGAACTGTACAATTTGTGGCCTCTGAAAATCTGGGAAGTCCAACATCTTACAATTTTCAAAAAAATCCATGTCTTACAAAACTTCAATAAAGTTACCACATGCTAACAGAATATATACATTTGAGTTTATAAAAAAAACTTGTTATTACATTTTAATTCTTATGAAGCACATCTTGTTTAAAGTACTCATCAACTGCATTCTTATCAGAAGTAGCACCGCTGGGCTTTTGCGTTTCTCCAATTGCTTTTTGCCCCGCTTCACATAGAACAAGAAGCCTAGTTACGCCCTGTTATAAAGAATATAGATGTTAAAAATGTCACTTTTATTTGCAGGGGTAATTGTCATTATTTTGATAAACTAATGTATATAATTTCCTTATCATAATTTTAGAAAAACGAAAATATTTCCATTTTATTTTGCTTAACTATGTTCATTTTAATTCTTTAAAGTATTAGAGTTCTTTTCTTAACAGTTATTCAATTGTATATGTTTATCTTACATTTTCATAATGTCATTTGGCATGCTATGCTTTTTGCTTCTTTTTCAACATTGGTAGTAATTTTTATAAATAACAGATAATTTCTTTCAACTTCGCCTCATGTTATTGTGAATACATTTTGAAATAAATTTCTTAAAATTATATTTTTGAAATTAATTATTTTAGTTAGTAAATTTTATTTTTTCTATCATGATGTAACATTTTACTCATTTATAAAAATGAATGAAAAAGTGCTTTCATTACTCACATTAATAACATTTTTAAAGTGAAGCCACAGTAACTGTGTTGGTTAGAGTGTTTGTTCTCATTATCGGATGATAGTGAGTTCAAATCTTTATCCTACCAAAGGTCTATTGTGTTTTCCAGTGCTGTCTGAGGCATGTAGAATATTCTGTGTCTGCAATATCTTCCATGTGAAATGATACCCCTGAGGTCAAGCCAAGTCTGGTATCTTCTGCTTGGTTCCTACTTCTAAATTATGTAGACCCACCCACTTTCCTGGCCGAAGATAGGATATCTATTTGCTAGATGAAGTGTCAGCTTTTTTGCCCAAAGATAAAAATGGCCCTATCAGCAAGCTTTATAATAATGATATTTGATAGGTATTCTTGTCAGAATTAAAGAAAAATCTCTTATTAAGATCTTTAATTTTGGCTGCAGCAATCTAGATATAAGAGTGATGCATGATAAACAATAGATCAGCATTTCTCAACTACCAATCTGCGGACCGTTACTGGTTCGCAAGAAATGTTTGCCAGTTTGTGAAATATCCAGCTAAGTGTCCAAAGTGTCAGAAGCGAACAGTCAATATACAAACAGCACCTATATTACAATAACACTGGTATACTATTTAGAAAATAATAATTTATAAGGTCGTAAAGCGATAATCAACAATGAAAAACATAAAAACTGTCAACTGTGTACTTAATCACCTTTTATAAATTGCCATGCTGTACTCTAGTTAATTTTCCCTGTCTGCCTTGAGTGTTGCTGAATATCTGTCGTAATGCTTAAGACATCTAAGGTTAGGTTTTGCTTTTTATGGTTTTTTTGTCTTAGTTTTTATTTCCCTTAATTTGGTAAATTATTTTTTGCTTATTTTGTACCTACTTATGCCATTTACATTTCAATTCATTGTTGTTTTAGCTAATATATTAATTATAAAAAAGAAATGTATGTAAATTATAACAAGTCAGATGCTTTAAAATTATTTTGGTCTTCATGATTTATTTATGTGAAAAAATTATTCCATTGGGTCGAATTCTTAAATTTACTGTTGAGCGAAATATTTTACCGGTCTTTGGAGTAAATCCATTTGAGAAACACTGTAATAGATAATAAACAATATATAACTTTATGCTGATATTTATGTTCCTGGTTTTGTTTTATGTTTGTCCTATGTAACTTTGTTGGTGATCTATGATAAATTTACTCACCACACTCAACATACCTATGACAAAAATTATGACCAAGACGAATGTTATAATTCTAATGTTTTAATATCATATTTTCTTAAAGTTTATTAAGCATATTTCTTGCTCTATTATAGAATTCCTTAATAACTTAGAATAATTTTTATTTATGAATATTTTAAATTAAGTTGTATAAATATACTATGTATTGCTTATTATAGATTTTCTTTTTAAAATAAAATTTGTAGAAAATGATGTTAATGCTGTTTATTAAAGACTGTATTTCTTTATTGATTTAAAAGTTTCATTTGCAACATTTGAAAACTTTGTATTTTCACTGTGTTAACATTTTGCATTAGTTTTTTTAAAATTTCTATTGTAGATTTTTTGTTTTTTAATCAGTTGCTTGAATTAATTTATTACTTGCTATTTTTTTTATTATTATAGTATTCACTTAATCACATGACTTTATCATTTTAAGTTATAATAATTATAGAATAGAGATAATATAAGATTTATATTTTTATTACGAGAGTTATTTAAAATTGCTACAAACTATATTACTTAACAAGGATATTGTACTATTAAATAACATGACAAAAAAATTACAGATGAGAAAATTAATTTTTTTAAAATTCTATTAATGATTCTATTATTCTTTTATCTAAAATGTTATTCTATTTAAAAAAATTAATGGAATACAACAGTTACCATTTTTTTCTGTTTTCTGTATTTATGACTTTCACTCTGCAACTCCATTAAGTATCAATTATAGTGAGTGACTGATTGATTTTAAAGTTGAGAGCCTCTATTAAAATATGTAATGACAATTGGATTTTTCTCAAAAATGGCATGCTTATTTGATGATGTTTCTATGGAAAAGTACTGTGGTAAGCTACTGAAATGCATTTCTCATTGCAGGAATGGAGAAACATGGCCTATCAAAACACACATTTAAAATATGTGTGTAATGTCAAATGTAAATTACTGAGAGATTATCTTGCAGTATTTGTGTGTCTGCACTACTGAATGATTTTCTCATATTGGCCACATCATCGTAAAATTAACCTTGTAAAACTCAATTATTTAGTCCAAATAAAAAATTACGTCTTTCAGCAAATTATAGAACATTCTCCATAAATTTTTTAGTCTTGTAACATCCAGAAAAAATTCATGGTTTTCCAAGTTGTTATCAATATAATGGAAAACTACAGACACTTGCTTCTGTTTTGAAATGCCTTGAGTTTTAATAACCATTGCAGAAAAATAGTATGCCCTTTATTTCATTTTGAATATAATTCACAGATTTTAAATTTTTATAAATTAAGAGTATCATTTTGATGATCTTTTTGTACATAAGAATAAGATTTCTCTTTATTTTTAAAAAAAACCTTTTAAATTAACATGCAGTTTATAGCTATCAAATGCATTTATTTTTTAAAAAAATTACCTTTATTATTGCTTATTTTTTCATTTTGTCATCTACTTAACACAGCTGTTCCTTGAAATTTCAAATATCTTGTTTTCCAGACTTTGTCCCTAATGTTTGAGGTTTTCATCAACTTCTTTTGAATGTTGCTTGCTAAGTTTGATATAGATGGAACCCAATGATAAACTTCTTGTAAAATTTACTGAACTTTCTATGTTTTATGATAATTAAAGGAATCATGTGATCTAAATTTTTGAACTACCTTCAACCAATTACTAAGTTCATTTAGATTCATTATTTCTTTTATTAGAATCTAAAAATGTTCTGCATCAAAAATAATTCTTTATTTGCCGAAAGACTATATTCTAACCATCTATATCCATTGCACATTGCTGGTTAGAATATAGTCTTTCAGCAAATAAAGTGTTTTTTTTTATTTTTTTTTTATTTACGATTTTTTTTTATCAAGTGAGAAAGCAAAGTTCAGGTTAATAAAGACCTATAATTGCATATCCTTTCACACTTTGAAGACCATTATCAAAGTCTCTTTAATGAATTACAAGCAAAATTATAGAATTTGAGAATCTTTAGGAGTCAATTTTAAAATCATTATCATCTATTCTGTCTTGAGTGAATTCCTTGAGGATTTCCTCCAAAAAGCTCAAAAACACATTTTTATTTTCAACTATATTAAAAGTTTTGCAAAAATATCTTTAATTGTTAAACATTGCTTTTTAAATCTCATGATTCATAAAATTGAAGAATAAAACAACTTTTTAACATAAATGGATAATGGAATCAAAATTATTTTGCAGCAGCTTTTCTTAGCAATGAGGAAATAAAATTTCCAGCAAATGAGTGTCAAGAGCCAGTTTGCACTTTTCCATACAATTAGCTAGATAAGGTAGCATGTTGTGATGTTACTTCTCATAATAAAGAAAATTTCTCGTTTCACTGACATCAGTTAGTTGTGCATCACTGAACTATTCTTAAAAAGTTTAATAAGATTGGAAAAATAACTAGTTTGAATAAAATGTTAAAACCATTTTTTAATCTCCCATTCAATTTTTTAAAAAATTTGGAGTTGTAGTCGCTTACCTAATCTCTCCATATTTGCTGCATATACTATGCTGTAAAAACATCAAAATTTTTACTTTTTTTATTGCATTTTAAAAACATAATCAAAAATTTGTGTTGTTATTATTACTTTTTAATCTGCTTTTTTCACCTAAAGATGTGCATTTAATTAATAAAATAGATTTTTAATAAGTTTTAAAATAATGCATTTTTTATAGGATCCACATCATGAATTAAAGGAAATGAATGTTTTGATAGCAAAATCAACAGAAGAAGAATGTGCGAAATCTCTTGATATTGACTTGCTTACATTTAAAGAAGCTCTTTTGAAAGGAAAAGAAAAACTTTTTGAGGTTCGAACTCAAAGACCAAGGCCCCACATGGATGACAAATTTGTTACTTCATGGAATGGTACTTTGGAATATTTTTGTCCTTATTATCTGTGTAACAAATTGTTCAATTTCAAAAAAAAAAAAAAAAATAAAAAATAATAATAACTCTTTATTTTTGCTGAAGTAATGCAAAAACATGTACTTAAAAAGTTATGTAGTTTAATAGATTTCCAGATACTTAGACATTGATTATTTTTTGATGATAATTGTTTTTTTTTTTATTAAAGCACATTCCCCTTTTATAAATTGCAGTTATCTAGAAGAATCAATGAATTGTAGCACAATGATAATTTGTATTAACTATGAACTTCTACTATTAGCTATTGTTCTATGAGCAAATATTTCGGATTTTATAGCTAAAAAAATTGCATTATTCTTATTTCTATGTTAATAATATTAATAATAGAGTTTTTATTTAATAGTATAAACTTTAGACCATAAAAAGTATGTGATATGTCTTGATTTGAATCGTATTACATTTTTTTCTGAAGCCATATTATTTTGAGATTATTATTCGTTTCTTTTCTATTTATGCTGAAAATAATAATGTGACAGAAGTATCTGTATCCTCTATAAATGATGTACCTGAGGTTGAGTATACTAAGAATTAAACATCCATGAAACACACAAATTTCATACATTTAACTAAGTTTATTTACTGTAATATGTTAAAGTCACAAGTAAATATCCAAGTATTCCAGAATCCATTAATTGGTTAAAAGGCTAAATCTCATCATCATAAAATGATCTATAATTTTGAAAGTGGATTAATTACTTAGGTTGCACCTCAGCTAATACTTTCTTCTCCATATATTGCAGAAAGGAACTAAAAAACTTATGTTTATCAGACATAGATTCTCTTCACATAACAATCTCTGATATTAAGATCATCAAGTTTTTTTAATTAGTGTTTTTCATTTTATATTTTTTACTTATAATTCACAGTGCTTGCCTTTGCTATTAAAACGGAAACCAGCACCATGCCATTTATTGCTTATTTAACACATCATGAAGAAATATCATGCAGCATGTAATCTCATATATATAAAATAAAATTTAGAAATAGACTGTCCAACTTCAACAATTTTATAATGCAACTGTAAAAATATAGGTTATAGGGTTATATCTAGGTACTTATATGAGGATATCATAATGCTTGGCTTCTTCACCTTACAACAAATTGCAATACAATGTTCTTTATCATTAACCCCAGTCAAAAAGCAACTATAGTATGAGAAGACTGTAATTTATTATGAAGAGTATTGTTTTTGAAGTCATTCAATAGCTATATGTTCTTCAATTTTTTTTAGAAAATATGTCCTTATCTATAACAGTATTTCTATACTGTACTAATTTTCAAAAATATTTTTTACATTTTAATCATTACATGTGATGCCTGATTCTCTAACCATGTTCAAATTTTGCTCTTCATCTCTTACCTTTTTCTTTACTGCACTTTGAAAAAAGATGTAAGATATTTTACATTGTTACAAATTACTGGTTGACTATCAAATTTTGTACTTGGGCATTATTTTTAAAATAGCTGCTTTAAGATTAACTTCAGTCTCAGTTTTAACTTGATTAACAAAAGTGTATTTGTGTAAGATTTATTCTTTTATATCTTGAAAATGAGGTGCATTTCCATGCTATCTATTAGTTAGCTATTAATTAATTTTTTGAATATAATTAGTTTTTTGTTTGTTACTTTAATAAAGAATTGTTAGCTTTAACATAGATAAAAAAATTTTTGACTTTGAAATTTATTCATGTGTTTTCTTGTTTATTTGATATTAGTTTTTGTATCATATATGTTTTTATAATTATTCTTAGCAGGAGTTTAAAAAGCATATTTTTATTTAAGATGTTAGTAATATTTTGCTTTAATTTCATTCAACTAAATGTGATTTATTTTGGAAAAGCTATCTAGCTATCTTTTTCCTAATATTGCAACTGGGTTGCAAGCTATTTTTCTTTCATGTATTCTTTGACTATTTATGAAAAAATATTTATACTTTGTATAATATTATTAATTATAAGGAGTATTACAGTATTCTTTCATTTTTATAATGAAAATAGTGTGCTGAATCTGTAATAGAGCACTACATAAATAGTTTTGAAGTTATATAGAAATTCTTTGCTTTAATTGATTCATGTGTTAAATGGATATAATAGAAATGTTTGGTTTCATCAAAACTTTTATCACATTTTTAATATATATTTTAAGTCAAGCTAAGCAGTTCTTTGGCCTTCAGTTCAAAAGTTCATGGATTCAAATACCAACTTGGGCAGGGCTGAACTGAATGGACTTTGATTTTCAGATTAACAATTGGTTTGTAAAAATCTCACCTTGAACATAAATGTTTATAGTAGCTGTTAATCCACTTTAAACTGTTTGTCTCAATATAATTAGTCTTAATGTGCCAAAAATGAATATAGACTCATAATACAAACCATTTGGTATGGATACTTAGTGGTTTAAAATCCACTGTAAGTCTCAATTTACTTAGGCCTCATGTACAGAAAATGACAGTTGAGTGACAAACAAAACAAATGAAGTTATATTTATGAATTTTTTTCAAAATTCATATTATTAAAAGAAAATTATAGCCACACAATAGTACTTTAAAAATATTTGAGGTTAAGTGCATACAATATTAATGCCTTAAGACCATTTAGTAGAAAGCTTATGAACTTCCTTAAATTGCTTATTTGTTAAGAGGAGATGAAAATGATTTAAATAATAGGTTTCTTCAAGATTTCTGATTAAGACTTTGATTGATAAGTTTAGTATTTAAAATCTATTTCAATCTACTTTTAATTTAATAGTGGATTCTATTTATAATATCTATTGAATACTCAATTTAGATTTTAATGATTAATAAAATATAAATAAATGTTTGTACCTCATTCTAAAAGTGTGGAAACCGTCATAAATGTTGGAAATACAATTCGTCTACGTTTGTGCTGTTTCAATTCTTCAAAGTTTGTTTTATTCAATATGATATGATATGATATGGTTTATGTATGAAATAAATATTTGCAAACATTTTACAGTAACATTTTGCAAATTTCTATAAAATTGTAATATTTGTGAATTTTAAATAGAGTGGATAATTTTTAAGCAATCCATGCTGTTTTACTGTTGCAATTGCTCAACACCTAAATCAGAAACAATATACATATTGTACATTGATCAGTAATTAGCAATAAATTGTAATATTAAATGCAGTGTATAGAGCATATTTCTTTACTCTATTACAAATTTAAAAAAAAATTTAATTTTTTTTAACTATAAGCATTTAGGAAAGGTATACCTATAAAGTAAATTTTATTAAGAACTAAGTTTTTTGTTGTTAATAAATTAATCGTTATTAATATTCTAAAACTTAAATTTAAAAAATATTTATAGTTTCCATAAATTTAACTGTCTTTTGAAAAAATTCTCTCATAACACAGAAAATAATGTTTTTAGTCTTAAATTAATTTCAATTAATTTAAGACTAAAAACATTATTTCAAAATATATTTCAATATATTTTGCAGTGCATATTTTTTTCAGTTTTATTTCTATGCAATATGTATTTGTTAATTTAATTTTTTTTAACTTAAATATGTGTGTGTCATGTTTTGTTTATGGAAATTTATGGACCAAATTATTATGAGACTTATGATTTGACTGACATAAAATTAATTTTGCAAAATAATAATATTTTTCTTGGCATATTTATTGCTATTTATAAGTTTTTATAGTGAAATTAATAAAAGTACTTACAGAATGAAAATCAGATAGCTTTTATTTCATTAAAATTATGTTTTCATTAGGTAACAGTTCTAAAATATTTTATAAATATTAGGAATAATTGCTTTTTTTTCTTTAATTTGAATCTGCATGACAACTTTGTTTTTGTTCCTAAAACTTTCCTTAAATCTCTAAAATTTATTTGAGTTGTATTCACCATGCAAAAGGAAATTTTCTTATAATTTACTAACGGTAAAAGCTTAAGAATTTGAGGGAACAATACTTTTCCTCTCAATTATTATTTATTCAAGTTAGAAGGAAGCTACATCCATATCACCAGTCTTAAAATAATTCTTTTAAATTTATGTTTTATTCATGTATTTCTATTAGCATTACCATAAAATTTGATGGATGCTTATCCATATTTGTGTCATTTACATTGAATATTTATTCACATCAATTATATATTAATAATAAATTTGTGACTTGAAGTATCTAATATTATGTTTCATTGTCTCATAGGTTTAATGATTAGTGGTTTTGCTCGAGCTGCTCAAGTATTAAATGACAAAAAATATGCTCAAATAGCTATGGAAGCTGCTCAGTTTTTGCATAAGCATTTGTACAATAATGAATCTGGTTGCTTACTGCGGAGTGCATATAAAGGTAGTAATGGAACTATTGCACAAATGTAAGTTATTACTTATTTAAACTAATTATATTTGTTATATATTCTACAAAAAAAGAGTACATGTAGGATCAATTTAACCATTTATTTTTTACTCATTTCCTATAATATTCATTTGCATGATTGACATCAATATTGAGTTATGCTTGATTGCCTAACAATTAATAAAATTGTTAGGCAATCAAGCATAGGTAAAATGATTTTTGAAAAAAAATTCAGAAAAATCATTAAATTTTCAAGTTGATCTGTATTTTTAAAAAATCTAAGAAGTTAAGACTCTAGTTTTCCAGTTTAAAAAATATTTAATTATAACTCTTTAGATTTTTTGATTACTGCCAGCAGAGCTGGCAATCAAATGGTTAGCGCTTATGCCTTCGGTTCAATAGTTCGTGGGTTACAGTCCCACCTTAGGCATGGATGTTTATAGTGGTTCGGAAAACATTTTAAACTGTAGGTTCTGGTCTAATTAGCCCTTGTGTGCATAAAATGACCGTTGAGCGACAAACAAAACAAAACAAAATCTCTTGATTATTGCCATTGATTATTAACTGTCTGTTTTAGGTATTATAGATGATTAAAACAATCAATGAAAGGAAATGTTATTAAAATAAATTTTTTAAGAAAGAACAATTATAATTATTTATTGTGACAACTAAATATAAATAAACTGTACTCTCAAAAATATATTTGGCAATAGAGTAAGAAATAAATAAAATGTATTTTTAAAAGGAACATTCAAAGTATTTTGGAAAATGATATATTTATTCAAATCAAAGATAACTTAATTATCTTTAAATTTCTCGTGGCGTTTTTCTTTTGCATTTCACTATAATCTCTGGGAATAATATTTCTTTACATAAAAACAATAATTCATTAGTTATTGAAAAATTCATTTGAATTTAATTGAAAGTTGTGTCTTTCCAGTTTAACACCAATACCTGCTGTTTTAGAAGATTATACTTTTCTTGTACGAGGCTTACTTGATCTTTATGAAGCCACTTATGATCCTTGGTGCCTAGAATGGGCTTCAAAACTACAGACAACACAGGATTGTCTCTTCTGGGATGCATTAGATGGTGGTTATTATAATAGTGTATCTACAGATTCATCTATTGTTTTAAGATTGAAAGAAGGTAATTTTCAATGATAGGATAATGTTTGATGTTTATGTAGTTTTATGATAGGACTTTCAAACTTAATATGCATGTATGAATAGATAATTTATTTATTTTTTTGCAATAAAGTTGCGTTATGTATTTTTGAATGAGAAGTGGGAGTTTTAATTAATTATAAAGTGTACAAGGGTAAGCTGAAATGTAATGAGTGTAAGCCTGTACAGCATGAATGAATGATCTTTAGAAATGTTCCAGGTAGAATATACAAGTGGCATCCCCTTCAGTATATTTATACACATATCTAAAGTTGCTGAATTCATCCTGAGTATTTTAATAAGCGTAATTATGAAGACTAGTGCTGTGTCAGTGATGATTAACAGCATGTTGTTATTTTTTCAATTAATAAAATAGTGACTCCTACTGAGATTCATCATTATTTAAAGAATTTTTATGGTTACAATGCTGTTCATATATCTACTATAAATATCTAATGTGAATGGAATAAAATTTCATAATTACTAGCTTTGAGAAATTATAATAGCCTATGAAACCTTTAGAAAGCATCTGATGTTTGTCATGTATGATAAACACTACACATTAGTTGGCTTAGTCCACACACAGCAAAAAACAGCATTTCATAGGTGTGTTTAATTCATCTATGACATCAATGGCAATGTGCTAAAGACAGTCCAAAGTCAATCTTGTAACATAATAATGGTTGTCCACATGCCTTACGCACAATTATTGAGACTATGAAAATTGAAGTTTAAATTATTCTTGCATCCTCTTTATTTTCCCGATCTTGCATTTTATATTATTTATTTTATTTTTATTTTTCTTAAGAAAGAATTCTTGAGTAACCAATTCACTTTGGACAATGGGATGAAATCAGTTGTCAAGTCTTGTATTCCCAAAAATATTAATACATTTTTTTATGATAAAAAAGAAAACATTTGCTACATGTAGAAAGCAATTTGCAAACAACAAAACATACTAGTGGTATGCTAAAAATAAATGCATGTTTTAAAGTTTAATAACTGTTCTCCCATGAAATTTTTAAGTTACTTTTCTAGTAATTTCTGTTTGTATTATATAAACGTAAGTCCATTACTTTTTAAGCTATCCTTATATTTATTTGTTAATACTTTTTCCATCTGATTTCATAATTATAAGCTTTATCTTGTTCTCACTAAAATGAAAGATAACTCAAGTTATTAACATTTATCTGCATTTTTGTAAGTATTTCATGAATTGCAAATTCTAGAGCATCATTAATGTTTATTAGCATCAATTTTTAATGATAAAATATAAGGTAATTTCTTCCTACTGTTACAAAAGTCCGCAGATATTTCAATTTATTCAATATTAAAATTTTACGTTTTTTTTTATTAAATGCTTGATATCCGCTGACTCTTCTGACTTTTCTAATGGATTATCAACTTCAAACATCTATTAATTTTCAGAATTTTTAAAAATGCTTGTTAAATGCTAAAACATCTAACATAATGCAAATTATTTACATAAGAAAAGTAATTTTTCTTTTATTTTTAAACTAAATTAGGGGCTGAATAGTAAGGCTCTGCTTTTCAGTTAAATGGTTCATGAGTTTGATTCTACTTTCAGTTATGGATGTTTATGGACTATATTTTCCTGTGTATAATCCACAGATTATATATTAAAAAGTTTTGAATTTTGTTGTGCATATTATATGACACTGGGGATAATCTGACAAAAATTATTCTCTATCAGAAAACTTGTAGTAAACTTTTGAAAGAAATGTTTGTTTTATAAAATAACAACCTGTGCCACAATTTGGCTAATTTGTTTCAACTTTAATCAGTTTTGTGCAATTACATTCAAAAATGAATTTGGTTCCTCAAAAAAGATATTACAGTTGCTATTGCCAGCCATCATTTTGCATTTGGTCTTGACCTAAAGACATCTTTTGAATGCAGAGGTTTCTTAATTCTTTATGCAATTCAATTGTGTGATTTCATTAGTTTGATAAATAATAAGTTTCTCTTAATATATATATTATAAACTCAAATTTTTAGGGTGACTTTCATTTTCTCGCAAATTTGGTGTCATTGCTTTTTATGCCGGTTTGTTTCTGATGGGTATATTGTGTTTCCAGCACTATTTCGTTTCATCAGACACATTTCGAAAATAAGCTTTTCTGAAAAAAATCGCCAATTTTCGTCAAGGGGCACCCAAAATTATTTTTTTCCAGTATTTTTATGACATGGAAATAAAATTTTCAATTGTTTTCTGTTAATATTTTTGATTTAATAATATTTTATTTATATACTGAAAGTGACAATTCATTTAACATTTGTGCTGAGGTCAGCGTTTAATTTCTATGAAAATGTAATGTAAAATTATTTAAGTGTAAATTTTCATTGTAATTTTTGTTTCATTAAAAATCATTATTTTCATTAAAAAGGGAATAAAAATTTATGTTTATCATAAATTTCTTATTAAGGATGATTGAATGCTCATTCATGATTCTTCTAAAATTACATTATAGGATTGAATGATATTAAATTTTTCAATTCTCATAACATAAATTAAAGAATATAATTTCATATTAAGTTTATTGGTATGAACTCAAAATTTTAATTTGGATAAAATTTAAGGAAAATAATCTACTGAAAAATGTAATATATTATTTGATGAATCACAAATGGTAGTCTCCAAATGATTCTACTACTTCTAATAAAATACCATCTATTGCAACCTTTTACCATTTCCTTTAGCTAAAAGTGGAAGATTTAAGAAAACTGATTTTTTGAAAATTTTAAATGTTAAAAATTTTATTCTTTTAAATTGCATTTACAGCAAAACAGTAACTTTTTCTCCTTTTATCAATATTTCATTTGTTGACAGTAAAGTCTGTCAAAGAGATTTAGTTTAACAAAATGTAAAAATACTAAACATGCTTATGTTTGGTACTTTTCCTAATTTGATCTACAAAAACATTATTTAAAAAGTAGATTTGAAGTCTAATATAAGTCTCCAATGCATATAAAAATGAGAAGTAAGTTGTCACAAAGGCAAAAAAATCTTCTGCGCTTGTAATTACTTACATCTGAATTTATAATTCAATTTTTCATTGAAAATTAACTAGCATACATTGAAAACTTGATGCCAATATTTATTTAATTAGAATTGTAATGATTTCAGTAAAAATAACCTTAGCTGTATTTGGGGCATGTAAAATTATGCTTTGCCTGGGTGTTTATACTTTCCTTATCCTTTAAATATTATTTTTTACCATTTAATATAAATTTTTTTGATTAATAAGAAAATTGAGTATTTAAACAAAACTTATAAGGAATTTTATATTGTCAATTAAATTATCTAAGAAGATTATAGTATATTAAAAACTGCATATGTATCATTTACTTTTAAAGTACTATTTTGTGACATTTTAATTATCTAAATTAAAAAGGGGTCAATAATCCTTTATTAATTTATTAATAATAATATTAAATTTAATATTGGAGTTTTTTTAATTTTAATAAAATTCAAGTGGCTACAAAGTACACAATTATTCTTTAATTTTTAGTTTTTAAATTTATCATAATATATATTCTTTATTTTTAAATCTTAATTACATCATATTTATAAAATTATTAATTTTCATTTTTTGTTTCTTTTTTTCCTCTTGTTATGTATTTCTGTGTCGCAAAAACTTTCATTACATTGTAGTGCATATAACATAATTATTAAAATCTTTTTTCATAGTAAATTCACTTTATTCTTTTTTGTTGCATTTATACAGTTTTAATAAATTACAGTTCTAAGAAACTCTGAAATAAGTAACTTTCCTGATAAAATGTTTCTAAAAAATCTACCTTTTTTACAACTTATGACTAGTCTTTAAAAGGTACAGATGTCCATAAAATTCCTTATACTAAATTTTAAATTACAGACATTCCAATTTGTGAATTGAACATATAATTCTTAAATAAATAGTGTCCTTCTATTTTCACAACAAAACATTTTCACTAGAGTAATGATCTGAATTATTAATTCTATTAACTAAAATCTATAAAATATATATTATCTATGAATGAAATATATTTATCTAGTTTTAAATGTACTTACCAAAATATATTCATTGATAAATATCAAAAAAGTATTACATGTTAATTAAATAAACATGTACTTCTATTAAATTTAACTTTTCCTACACGATATAAAAACTAAACAAGAGAAAACAATTATATATTTTTTAGTTCTAAACTGTATAATTAATGAAGGTTATAATATATATGTATTGCATATTACCTATTTTTAGACCAAGATGGAGCTGAACCTAATCCTAACTCGGTAGCTACAACAAATTTGCTGCGTCTTTCACATATATTTGTAGATTTAAGTCTCCAGGATAAAGCAGTCAAAATATTATCCTTGTACAGCCACCGAATGGCAATGCTTCCTATGGCTTTGCCTGAGATGTTGTGTGCTTTAATGTTTTACAAATCAAAATTGAAAGAGGTAAGAACAGTGAAAGAAGTAAGCACATTTGCTTGATATTAGAACACCATATAAATTGCTGGAATTATTTAATATTAGTATTACATTTTTATGTATTCTATTTAAAGCTGTAAGAATCTTTTTAAGTTATTTATGCTTTCATTTTCTGTATGTTCTTTTACATAAATGTTTTTAAAGTCATTCTAATCCTGTATATATAAATTTAGAACATGCTTTTTGGATTAGTTTATGCTATTAACATAACCTTTTTTTTAATATTCCTTTTTATGATCATTTATTGAATGAAATAATATTTAAAGAAAGATATAGTTGGATTCACTGTTCAAACAATAACATCATTATTGATCTTTTTCCAATTATTTTGTCCACTTTTTAAATCTAAGGAATTTTTGACATAATTTGTCATTTATTAATTTATATCTCTGATATTTCAGAGAATTTTTTACTGTAAATTACTTACTGTATTGGCAGCTCTAATTGAAATAATGCTGTAATCGAATTTTTAAAATCGAAAATAATGAAATGAAAATTTGTTTTTATAGTCTTTTGATTGAATAGGATTGTGGATAGTAAGCTTTGTATATTTTTTTTATCAATTTACAGTTTCCTAAAAATATGAGATAATCTTTTATCACAATATATTCAGGTATCTATCTTTTTCTTTATAAAGTAAATGATAATTATTGCTACATATATTACAAAAATTTTACTTACATAATTTGGTATTGTTCACAACATACTCAATTAATTCAATATTTTTTATGAAGTATAAAAAAGAATACATATTAGTATATAAAAAAACAAAATAAGTATGTAATCAATATTAAATGGAATAAAAATATTTTCATGTATTTTAGTATTTATACACAATCTTAAGCTTAAAAAAATTAACTATTTCAACTGTCAATATAATATTTTTTTGATTCATTAAGGTAACTGTCATTGTTTGATTAATTAACATTTTTTATTTATATTAACTATGTACATTTTTTATTTGTAAGTTATTTAAGTTCAAATTTTTAGTAAATTCTTGATAATTTATTGAATTTAGGAAATATTTTTAACAAATATATCATAATTTATCTTCATTTGTTACTATAACTGTTGTTCCCTTTATCTTTATTAACTAATACTTTATAATATTAACATACTTTATATCATACTTTATAATATTAATATAATTCATTTTTACAAATTATTTCATCGCTCTTAACATATTTATGAATTGTTTCATGGATTGGATTACATTGATGAGTAGGATCTAATGTGAGCTGCATAACACATCAGAGTAAATAGGTATACTTTTGTTCTAAGCATATCTTAATCAAGAGGTATATAAAAATGCCTGTTAAAAATGTCTAACATTGTTTGATTTATAAAAAAAAATGCTTCTTGTTAGATTTCTTTATTAATCACATATGTATTTCGTTAGTAACTCATAAAACGATGCATATTTATCAGGTATCTTTATGCATTTAGTATGAGTGTTTTGATAAAGTTTTTCTGTCAAATATATCACAAAAATAAACTTCAAATTCTTTTCTCCCACAATAAACTTTTATTATTCTTATGTTACAGGGTAATACCATTTATTTACCTACCATTTTCTCAAAGTGATTTTTTAACTGTTGTTTTGGAAATATGTGTATGATATGTATTTTCATATGATATTGTAAACAAACCCTTAAAATATATAACTTTGTTTTTTAAATGTTACATATTTTTTATTTTAAGTGATTCATATTGAGTTTTATTTATAAAATTTTTATTATTAAGTTTTATTAAATTTTTTTTATAAATTTGGAAATTTTCAGATTATTATAACTGGGAAAGTTGACAATGATGAAACTCAAAATCTCTTAAGAAAAGTACATCAACATTATTTGCCATTCAAAATACTTCTGTTAGCTAATGAAGATTCTGAAAAACTGATCTCTGAGCGGTTGAAGTCATTGAAAGTGTTGGATGATTCCAAATTTTCCAAATCCATTGCTTATGTTTGTGTAAACGATTGTTGTTTATTGCCTGTGACAAATCCAGAGGATTTAGAAAAACACTTACTTAACTCAGATGAACAATCCACTAGCTAAAACTTGTTATATGAAAGTTTATCAGATAAATTAACTTAATATTTTATATTAATGAAAGATCTTTGACTTTTAAATATAGGAGTCAAGTTGAAACTTCTTGGAAATATTTTATGTACGTGATGGATTGCAGCTTCATCGATTGTATTATCTTACTCTAGATATTAGCCTAACTTGTGAACTACTTTGGTATCAGTGTTCTTAGGAAACATTTTCTAGAAATAGGATATTGAGTTATAGATTGCTTTGAGATCCAGTAGAAAATATCTTTTTATTGAGAAGGTAAAATTAATAGTTTGCTCATTCTTAGTATAATTTATTCATCAGTTACAAAAAACAAAATACTTTCTAAATTTTAGAATATTGTTTTTATTCATTATTTCAAAAATGGGTTATTAGATAGATAAAAAAAAATTTTGCAGATTTGGTTTTCTATTAAGAAGTGCTTATTTTAAAACTTTTGATTATAAAAATTCCATACTAATTTTGATAATGTTTTAAATTAAGTAATTATTTGAAAATACAGTATATTAAAATATATAATTATTTTTTCTAATTAAAATTAATCTCTGCTAAAATTTCTTTGTTATTGTAAACTTTTATTTTTATTTCTTTTGAAAATATTTTTGTCATATAAACTAATTTATATACTTACATAAATTTTTAGGTCGGATTATTTTACAGGATCTTCATTATTATTCAATGTTTTTCAGATAACTTAATTATTTAGATAAATTTGAATATGATTATTGAGTTGAAGTAGCTTGAAAGTTATAATTTAAAGTGGAAAACTAAAATAAAATACTATAACTAAATTTTATTAGAATATATATTGTTTGGTTTACTTGTCTGTTTTTCATCTTTCATGAATGCTACCTGAATAAATTTCTCCTCCATATGTGTTCTTACTGTTTGAATTCTTTGTTGTTAAAAATTAGGAAAAAAATTCTCATTAATTTGTATTAAAATAACAAAATACCATGTCAGTTGTATATCATAAATTTTTCTTATATATATTGCAAATAATATCTATAGTTTAAAAATGTTTAAATTTTTTCCCCTCTTTACTGATGTTTCTAAATAATATTATTTTAGAAGATACACACTATAATCTAAACTAACATACACTCTTCCATATTAACTAATCACTCATAATTTGTTTTAGTGTAAAGAGGAAAATTAATGTTTAAAATATTATTGTAAATTCTGGAAAATTTGCATTTGAAATTGGAAGAATTGATAAATCCATCCAGCTTTTTTGTAATGTGGTTTTAAACTTGTAGCATCTATCTGCTAATTCTGCTGTTATAAAATTGTTGTGAGGTCTAGTGTTATTCATGATTGTCCATGTTATTTCTTCATATTTCATCAATCAGAATAATTATGATATATGAATAATTGTTAAATTTGCATGTGTGAAGTTAGCATATCATTCTTTTCCAGAACAAAATATTTAAAGAAAAATTTTTGTTCTGTTTGTTGAATATCAATTTATTTTTAACTTCATTCTCATTTGTTTTAGTTTTTCCATTATTATTTTAAGTATGAAAAAATTTCTAAATTCTTCTTGAATTATTTACAAAAATGTGAAGTGTCATTCATAATTGAAAACCATAATAAATTTATTAATTAATCTGACTTTATTTATGTATTTAATTTCATATACCACTTTTGAAATGGTTACAATCTTTACATTTTATTAAATTTCATTTATGATTATATTCTATGTGTTTTTCTTAATGGTTTAGATTGATTTTATTACACAATTATCCTTTATTTTATTAGCATGTTTGTAGTTATATCAAAATTATAGATCAACGTTTTCTTATTTGAATATCTTAATAATACCAATTTATGTTCTTTTAGAAGTAAGGTCTTGTAAAAAGCATTTTGTCTTAAAACTTCTCTGTGACTTTTTTAAATTAGGTTCATATTTCAAACAATATCATTTCTTTTTTCTCATGTAAAACTGCCGCCCAATGTAAACCATTTTTACATTTGATCATGTGGTTGATAGTATTTCCTCACTCTTGTCCATAATATGTGATAATTTGCAAAGTATGAAGATATTCTCTCCATAATAGTTATGAAGATTTCTCCATTTTTATGCTGGATAACATCATCTCACTCATTTATCTTGTTTTGACTATAATTTCTAAAAATCTATATTATAAAGGATTGTTAATATTATTAAAAATACTAAGTCTGAACTTTTCAAATCTAATAAAGTGTAATAAATTATTCAACTGACACTTTTATTTATAAGAATGAGTTGTGAATTGAAAAATATTGTTTTCTGAGAACTAATGGTTAAGTGTGATCTATTGTCTTTAGTGAAAAAAATTATAAGAATATTATTAGTATTATAAAATATCATGGTAGTATAAAAATGATATTGTCAACTTTAAAATTAATCTGCACAGAAAATGTTAAAAATGCTTTTAAAAACTATATTATTTTTCAATGCAGAATAAATACACAAATATTTTAAAGATTCATTTAAACCTTGTCATTATGGAAATGTACTCAATAAACAAAACAAACAAATCATAATGTGATAAAATTATTGTACTATTTCTGTTATGATATTCTGTTAACAGAAAAAGTGCATGTCTTTTAACTAATAGCATTCAAACATTACAGTGTCTGCATGAACAAACAAATTAATGAATCTTACTTTTGGTAAGATATTACTAAATATTATATTTCTTATAAATAGTAGTTATAAATACATTTAGCATAATTATCAATTTATTTTGTAAATGAAAAAAATCTGAATGGAAATTATTTGAGTTTTTAAATTTATAATCCTTTGAATATATTATTTTATAGTTATATTTTTGTCACACATATTATGCTTTTTGAAATTGAACAAAAAATTTACATCACCTCCTAGATTTTAAAAATGCTTAGATCTAAATTATATATTTAAATTACAAACCTTAAAATGTAATGATGATTATATGTGTAGATATTTAATTATTTTTTATTTTATTTTTTTTTTATTTTTTATTTATTTATTTATTTTTTTTTATCAATTGTCCTGAATGTAATTTATCCATGAAATGTTTATCCTGAAGTACTTAGTAAAATCAGTATAAGTTAATTTAAAGAAAAGGTTGTATTGTGGTTTCTGTTTTATAATTCTTGATATAAAATGAATACCAATGAGGAGGATATAAATATTACTGGGTAAAATATAATTGCTTTTACTCAAACATAAGTAGTAAAAATCAGAAATTAAATCAATTAAATTAATATAAATAGAACATGCTATTTTTATGAAAGAGCATGCTCTTTGGAAAAAAATATTAATTAAAAAAATAAAAAAGAAATTAATAAAAAAGAAATTAAATATTTTTTCCAAAGAGCATGCTCTTTGGAAAAAATATTTAATTTCTTTTTTATTTGAAAATTGATAAAATGAAATAAAGCAAAAATTTATAAGTGTCTGATGACACGAAAATATTTTCTTTACCACATATTAAAAATTATATTAATTGTATATGTTTATTTGTCACAAGTAATTTGTGATTAAAAACTTTATTTTTTAATTTGGAGTTATCTAAGTTTTCTTTTGGATTATTTTTGATTACAGAAGATTTCCTTTAAAGAAACATATTTTAGCTAAGATATTATAACGATTTGTATATTTTTATAAATATATATAAAAAAAATCTGTTTTTATTTAATTATCGATTTTAATCTTTATGTTTTGTAATTTGTTTTTAATGGATTTTAATATGCAGGAACTTTTAAAGTATTATATATGTGCCAATTTTACTTATTTAACTAAAATATAGTCGATTTTGAACGAGCTTCCAGTAAGAAATCAATTTTTTTTGTATTTTTCTATGTGTTGTCTAAATTTCTATATTTTCCCATAATTTTCTTTGCTATTACTTATAATCTTTGGATTTTCAAGATTTAAAACTGTAGTTACGATAAATTATTCATACTTTTCATTGATATTTTTCTTCCACTTTGAATTTGCAATGTTTGGCTAAATAAATTTATTTTCCTATTGTTCGTCAATGTAAATAAAGAGTGAAGGAACATTTAATTAAAAAACTTGTTTAAAAACTATATAGAGTGATTTTATCATCCTTACTTCATATTCAATCATTATACATTAGATACAATTTTGATTTAAAACACTTGTTTCACTACACAATGAAATTATTCTTTGCTTGAGATAAATTTTAATATTTGTATTCATTCATCTCTATGTATACAATTAAAAATTGATAGTTGACAATCTAATAAGTCATTGTAATCTTAAGTCTTTTTGTGTATATTATTGAATATTCCTCTCTCTTTTCCTGTTATTTCAAAAACTTTTTTTTTGTCATAGCAAATGTGTGTGTGTAAATTATGTTACTTAACACTTAATAACTTTTATATATGTATTTTGTTTTAAAAAAAAATTGTTTTCTTAACAGTTCTCATTTGAAGAAGGAATACATTCTAATATGTTCTGCATCAAATATTATCTATTTTAATCACTTCAATCTAACTTAGAATTGTCTGTTTTTATTTTTGTAAAAAAAATTGACTAATTTCTTTTATCATATTTTAAAGGTTACAAGAAAACTGATTATGTAATACATGATTTTACATCAAGTTTGATCTAAGTTAACTTATTACATTTTTTCACATGAAAGAAAATTACCATTCATAGTCATGGAATTTAAATTTATAAATATTTAAAGTGAGAGTATAAATATGAATTTAAAGTGAGAATAATAGAAAAGTTAGAAATACTCAATATGAGATTGATTTGTAGAATGTTATTCAATTTGAGTTATTGAAATTTTTTTCCAGTTTAAGATTTTAAATATTATAAAAATATTTATGGAATAGAAGGTCAATTTATTATAAAATTATTTAAATAATGTCATATTGAAATACATCAAACAGATTATAGATGGGATTGTTGTTGAGGAAACACAAAAATCTTATTTATTCTATACTGAAAAATTATAATTTTATGATTTGTAGAAAATTAACATCATGTGTTAAATAAAATATTAAGTTGAGAAATATAGTTTATTAAAATATTCTTAAATTTTTCTGCTTATTCAAATTATATAATCAGATATTACATGATTTTTCTATCGGAAGATTTGAAGAGCAAAGTCGTACTTTCACCTTTATGGTGCTCGAATTAAACGAAAGACGCTCCCTATTGACTTAAATTCCTATAGAAAGCTTGGTTTGCTCAAGTGTCGTAAGTAACAACAACATAATTTTAATAAGCATAAACTTAATTTCTGTTTATTGAAAGTTAAAAAATTGTATATATAATTGATGAGTAAATCTGTTTGATGTATGTGTTCACTCTTAATTCTTAATGACAATTTTTTGTATTTCAACTGTTATTTATATTGCTATAGAAATAGTGATATCCATATGTATTGGAATGTCAAATAATTCAATATCAATAGATATTTTCTATTGTTGTATCAGTTTTTGATATTAATATTGATAAGTTATGTAATTGCCAAGTATAATTATAAGCTCTTGAAGCTTTGTTGTTACTTTTATTGACAATATGTAGGTTACTGTAGAGTATTTTTTTAAAATTCAGATTCATCTTTCAACTAAAGTGAGTCGCATAGTTGTTATAAAATCAAATGTAAATTTATATCATTATTATCCTTACCATATAAATGAACATCTTGCCAAACTTTATGGTAGCTGATTTTAACATAGTACAGAAGTAGAAAATGCATTTTTGATTTTTCATGAATTCTTTTAGTGAGCTTAAATTTACAACACTCTAGTTAAATTGCAGAACTTTTTAGTGTGAATACTGTTTATTTATAAATGTGGTTTTTTGTTATTTTTGTATTAACTCAATTATATTGGCAAAGCTTTAGTGACATTTTTAGTGAAGAAAGGTGATTTGTGCTGCAAATTATTATTGCATTATACATTATAGCTCATATTTATAAAGGCAATTATTAATGTTAAATATGCCAGTCAAAGAAACAAATAATAGTTAAATTTTAACGAATAATAGTTTAAATTTGTGAAATCACACACTTTACAAAATTAAAAAACTGCACAAAATTTTCATATATATTAATATGTTGAAATTATATTTTTAGAAAAAATTTTAATAAAAATGGAAATAATTTTTTTTCAAATTTCAATAAAGATTTTATGTTATATATCAGGGACTAAAGTGTAAAACACATATTTAAAAAGTAATTTCACAATCATATAAGAAATCTTTTTTTTTTTTCCAAGCTTGTCATAGCAAACGATTACTTAAATGATAATCAATACAATGTGTTGTGAGAAATATTATTTGTTTTTTAAGAGACTCAGTTGTGCTTATATTTATGAACACAGTTTGTTACTATAACAAGATATAATGTTCTGTAATAAGAATGCTATTATAATATGATATTAGTAATTAATACTATCAATGATTTATAAAATCTTTCTTTATTACATAAGTACAGAAATTTAATTTTTTTAGACTGGTTTCAAATAGAAAGTGAGAAAATTGCTAAAAAAATATTGAACAAAATGAATACCAAACATTGTTGAAATTAACATGGATGACTTAAAAAATAGTCATCCAATAAATCATTGTTGCATTGAATGCGGATAATTGACTTACTCTTTAGCTTTGGTGATATAATTGTTTTAATACTTAAGTATTTTTTTATTATTGACTGTGAAATTGTCAAAAACTGAAAAAAAAATGTTCTCTGTTGATTGTAAAATATGTGCAATTACCTATTTTGTTATGAATATTTGTTCGAAGACTGAGATTTATATATCTATCTATATATATATGTTTAGAGAGAAATAAAATTATATTAATTGACGTTGTAAATTATTAAATGAAAGACTATCTTTTCTTGATTTTTCAAATATTTTTTGAACATGCAAAAGAGATGTTGAGTATTTGATTTTGATCCCATGCAGTGAATCTTTCTTTATCAACTGTACATATGTACGTAGTTGAGAAGTAATCCATTATAAGTGATGAGTTATAATTTATTCCTTTTTTAATGTAATATGTAACTTCACATACACTATTTTTGAAAATGTTCTAGTTTTTGCAACAAAAAAATAAATAAGTAAATAAATAAATAAATAAAAAGTAATCGATACTTTTAAAGAAAAAAATCAGTTTTTTTTATTATATTTGTAAATCAAAATTATTTCCATGATTTATTTTCACTTAAATCTGTTATCAAATGACATGTGCTTGTTTAAAACAAATTATAGAAAATTGATTTAGTGTTAAAAATTGTATATAAAAGGAACACATTTCAATTGTTCTTCTCTCCACATTTGTTGCAAGCCATTTGGAATTATATCTCCTTAAGTGAATAATGAAGAAATGTGTTTGCCCATTATTCAATCGAACAAACTACACTGGTGGGAGCCACCATCTTTTCTTAGGTTAGATGATGTCTTAGTGAAATCTTTGTTTCTAATGTGATTATATAGGTATCAATTTTATAGTTTCAATTTGTTGCCAATCGGTAATTAAGCTATAGATGTACCAATTTTCCAGTCCTACTTCTACCTATTGATTAATGTGATTAATTTATTTTTCATCTTTTCAGTTTCTAAACCAAGGCTAAATTCCATATATAGATAGAGAATAACTGGAGTGATTGATTTTAAATCAATTATTCAATACTAATTGAAAAACTTGTTCTCTTTGAACTGTTCCAATTTATATCTTCCATTGAAAGCTTAACAAATCTTATATAAAAATTAGATGGGGTGCTTTAAAACTCACACTGTCTGTAAGACTTAAGAGTGAGAATAATAAATTAGATCACGTGCAAAACAAAGCACTGAGTACCCGAATTAAAAAAATATATATTTTAAAAATAAAAATTGAAAAATAGTGTAAAACTTTATTTTTTATGCCTGTTTTAAAGCACATATATATATACACACACAAGGTAGCCCCGAATGCCGTGTACAAACGTGCAGGGTAAGTAGAGAATACAGTGAAAAGCCATAAAATATTACATACAGAGGAGGTGTGTGAAATTGGCATGTATGCACGCATAACACCGACGCGACATGGATTAACGAACATATTCCAAAACACCGGGCATTTCACGGATCGCTGCTGCAGCGATGGATATTCGTATCGGGTCCATTTCAGAAATGACAGGTGTATCGTACTTGAAGCTCTTCTTGGCACTCCAGAGGAAAAAAAAATCAGATGCGATAAATCTGAGAGGCCAAGGGACGGGACCACCAAACTCAGTTCATCTGTTTGGAAATGCCCGGTTTAAATATTCACGTACACATCTCCATTATGGCCTGGTGCCTCGTCCTGTTGAAACCACGTGCAGCTCCTAATAGGTGCGGGGACACCGGTAAGCAGTTTTGGAAGTACCTCCTGTAGAAAGACGAGATACTTGCCAAAGTCCAATCAAGGCGGTAAGATGTATGGGCCAAGTAAACTGTCACCCACGATACCCGCCTACACATTAACAGTTGCATGGCTCATAGTCGGTTTCTATGTGGGTTGTTTAAGGTCCACGTGTGCGTATTGAACACGCTTTCACATGAAAAGGTTGCTTCATCACGGAACTGGCAAAGGGTATGTCTGCCGCACTTTGGTTAACAAACCACTATGCAGACGTGTCACATCGTGGCCATGGGTAATATCTAGGCCCTATAGGCCGCAGATAAAATGGATATCCGCCAACTCTGCACTCATAAAACGATGTATGTTCATTACACGTAGTCCATGTCTGAATTGAAGAAACCACACTTTCGGAACTTGCAAGCTCGCGTACAGTAACACCTATTGCTTTCCCCCCATGCTTTTCTATGTAATTACAGTTCCTCACGATGTTCTTTACCTCTCCTCCAACTTTGTACACGGTATTCGGGGACAACTTGCATATGTATGGAGAAAAATGCCTAAAATATGTGTGTGTAGTAAATGTTTCTCTTTTCATTATTGCTTCTTTACGTTTTTACTCAAACGAAGTATTATTTATGCTATAAGTTCGAAATGAAAAATGTAAAACAATGTTTATTTCAGTTTTTAAAATTTTTCCCTTTAGAAGACAATGGTAAGAAAGTAATACTTAAATGGCATGCTCTAAAATAACATTTGTACCCGGACAACCATAAGCAATGAAAGCATTTAAACTTCTCAATAATTCAATCAAATATTTAATATGAATTAGATATTTCTAATATATTATAACTGCAGTATAGATTAATATATCTATTAATCACTTATAAGAAATTAATATCTTTTTAAAAGTATAAGTAAATTATCCAGAATCTTATTAACTAATATCTTATTTATCGTTGCATAGATTGCTTTTTTCAGAATAATACAAAATTAATAAAAAAATGAGCACTCAGAAACTTTCAACTTTGGAATTATAATCTTTATTTCTATTCAGTTTGTGACTGAACTCATCTTTCAGTCTTACTATATATCTGATTCACATGTACACACACAATATTATATATATATATAATATTATATATATATATATACACACACCACCATTTTAAGCGAAAATTCACATCTGTTTTTGTAATCTTTATTGTTTTAGGTCTGCATATTCATCCTCTGAAATAAATATTCAAGATTATTTTTATTAGCTTCCAAAAATACAATATTCATGTCACTTTATTGTTGTATTCAGAGGTAGAAATTCCTTTATTGAATATCCAAATAATTCGAAATCAAATTTATATATGTTATAGAGTTTTAGAATTTGCTCTTCAGGAACAGTTGCAAAATATTTTATTGTTAAGGAATGGTGATGTGGATGATTGGTTCTCCACCACTCAGCGCTTGAATCAATTCCTACTTTACGAAAAGCATATGGAAAGTCATGTTGAGCAGTTTCCAGTTTACCGATGAAATCATAGTCCACCAAACAAGGATCACAACGACTCCAGTATGGTGACCAATGATCATCGTAGTCCCTCTCAGAAGTGTGAATCAAATACCAGACAAATTCGGGGAAGGTTATTGGGCCCATGGTTGATCCTTCAGGACGAAGTTTCTTTATAACGGTATCCCAATATTTTTCATAGAAATAAGAAATTTCATGTCTAGGTTTTTCGGCTGTTCTGCGAAAGGCTGACACGAGTCTATCGAAAGGGTGGCGGACAAAGATTATCTTGAAAAACCTATTAACAGTCGTGGATGGATAGAACATGGGGCTAATACGTCTCAGAGCATTGTTAGCTGCTTTGTGCAAGGCTGTGTCGTTGGCAATCAAAGTCTCATTCAATGGAATGCCAGAAATGTTGAGAAAGAATTTCTTAACTGTCAACGATCCCACTTCAGGAATGAAGCAAAAGAACAGGACTTTCTTCTCGTCCAAGATGATCGGACACATCTTGTTCTTGCAATGAGACTCTTTACCGAATCGTCTGTTGGTGGCAACTCTCCAGACACGTCTCATAGCAGCTATTTCATCTTTTGCACACACATCCCTCACATTTTGCACGCGGCCTTCATATTCCACTTCCCATCGCTTTTCCATATCCTCAGCAGTCTAAAAAATAGTTAAAGCCAATGAGTGAAATAAACTATTACATTTAGAAAAAATACAATCATATTTTAAAATATGCTATTTAAATCATTTGAAATACTGAGTTTTTTTGCTTATCACAATAAATCCACTAATATAAAAGTAGTGCATGTCGTTGAATTCCATTGTTATCAACTTATATTCTGTATCATTTATTTGAGAAACGATTAATAATTAGAACAGCAGCTAATATTATACGAATCTCAAACTTGATATTCCCAGTAATTTCATCGTGCTGAAAATTACTAGATAATTATTAAAGAATAATTTTAATATCAGAAATAAATTATTTAAGTAAGCTTTGTTTTATTTACCACTTCAGGGGGTTTTTTAAAATTTTTTTTTTATCCTACGCCTGTTTTCGGCAGATCCACCATTAGTTGACGAGCAACCCAATAAGGTTACGATGAAACATAAAAAGAATGAAATTTAGCGTTTGCAGAGTTGTCTTCAAGAAAATTTCATTTTAAGTTTTGCCATCTATTGCTTACAATTTTGCTTGGAAAGGTTGTTGAATAAAAGAGTTTAATTTAGTAGTGCTATCTAGGATGGAAAGTTTTACTTAAATATTATACATTTATTTCGTATGACTTTGTAATGAAGGTATTTTAATCTTAGGGCGACTAAAGAAAGATGGAAAAATTGTTAAAAAGTCAATTTTTTTAAACTTAAATATTTTATAAATCATAAAATTATTATAAAACCTGAGTACTAAATGTTTAATTTGTTAAGAATAGAATTCCGAGATTCTTACGAATTAAAACATTTCTAAAGTAATATTCAGCGTTTACGTGACTGGCTTTAAAAATATATTTTGTTGAGCTGAAAGAAAGTTGATTGTGGGGTATAGCGATGAACTCTTTTAAATTGGATATGTAATAATTGGTCGTACGTATGCTTTGCATGTTAACAATTTATTTTGAATAGATTGCTTAGTCTCTGGTAAGGAAGGGATAGAATGTGGTCTTGACTGTTTTAATTTTTCGTGTAATATTTATTTCATGGATTTTCCAGGCTCATTTCTGCATAAGAGACATATCTTATTTACAACCTAATGGCTTAAGGTATTTCGCGATAAATTGTTTTTAAAAGTTATCACACACAATTTGTGTCGTTTAGGGAAGAATACAGCTTCAGTTTTTGTTGAATATAGTTTAATACATCAGTCAACTCACCAGCTTTCAATTTGTTGAATGTAATTGATAAGTATTTGAGAATTTTATTGTGATCTCAATTCGTTGATAGGGTGACGGTATCATCTGCAAATAAAAATAAATTAAGCATTATGTTTTTAGTTTGCAGTATGCTATTTATGTAGGTGTTGGACAAAAAAGGACCTAAAAGAGCATTACCTCTTAATACTTCTACTTCCTGATAGTATATATTATTAATTTTTATAAAAAATTATCTATTTGATAAATAATTATTTATAAATCCGATTAAGGAAATGGAAGAAAATTATTTTTCGATATGATTGACATACCATACTCGTATGAAGGCTTTCTCTATATCCCAAACTAATGCTCCGATGGATTTTTTACTGCTAAAGGAATTTGATAATTTGGTACTAATTTAGTAATAATTCAGCTCTAAAAAAATTATAATTTGAATAGATTCATCTGGCTTGAATAAAATAAAGTCAGTATTATATATTAAAATTTTAGTAATCATATGCCCATTTCTACAATTACAACTGCACAGTCAGCATGTTTTACATTTAGATTCCCAGCAAGGATGATTTTATAATTTAGTGCTATTGGATTTGCTTTGTCCATAGTAAGCATATTGTTTTCAATAGGAGGTTTATATAAAGAAATAAATACAATATTAACAGCGTTATTTTGAAGGGGGAGAAAAACGAACCAACACAATGAAAATTGAGATTGTTATCGTATATCGTAAAAGGTGGAAGAATTTTATCAGAGAAGGTCAATTTTATTGAGTACAACTATTATCTCATGATTACGCATGATTATTGTCAATTGCCTTGTACACATTTGCCAAAGTCTGAGCTTCAACTCTATTTCAGTTATTGGCACAATTTGCTTCAGAAAGTTCACAAAAATATTGTACATTTTAAATAAATAGCCGCTTATTGGCAAAGTATAGTCTGGGAGTTGAAATACTTGAATTATTTAATTTATATTTTATAATAATGACAAGAATTTATCATATGAAATGCAACCAAGGGCTGATGTCCGATTATTTCTATATACTTCATAATTGGCTATAAAAAATTTAATTGCTTGGATAAGTTTGTTTCCTTCAACAAAGATAATATCTGGGTTATTTAAATTTATAAAATCCTTAAATTAGTAAGTTTTTGTGAATAACATTTGCATTCCATAATATAATTTTGTGGTTGCTGATTTGGTTATTCATTTTGTTTTTCGATGAGGCTTAAGCCTTTGAGTAAACATGCATCATATCAATTATATAAATGCTGAGTTTTCCATATTATAAGAATAGCTCCTAAAAGTCTAGAAAATATCTTAAAATTATTTTAATTTCTTTAATTAATCTCATAATATTTTAAATCGTTTCAGTTCCTTCAAAAGAAAGGCCTGGAATGAAGATGGAAATTTAATAATCAAAATTAATAATCAAATAATATGGGAACAACATTGGGAGCAATAACTCTAGCATATGAATATTATATCGCATGAAATTTTGTTTGCTTACATTTTAAGTGGGCGTGGATGGTTTATTTGTATTAAGATGATTGGCAGGACATTTCCCGTAAGAGGTCGTGTGGTTTCTTCTACAGTTACAGCAGTGAGGTTTTTCATTATTCTTATGTAGATATTCTTTGGTCATATGCAAAGATCTTATTTCACACAATTTTGGCCAAAGCCATGACAACTGAAATATTATATAGGATGTTTGCATGTTTTTTAATTTTAATTTCAATATTAAGAATTTTTGTAACCTATTAAACCGGATTTTGCTCAATTCAAGTAGCTATTTAGATGTACATACATATATATGTGTATTTAAAGATTGTAAAAATAAAAATGGAGTTAGAACAATAATGTACTTTTGTTGAAATGTTGACCTTGGACGAGTCAAGCCGAACGCTTTCTCTACCATCTCTCAGTGAGTGGAACACTTCTTATATTCTGTCTGATGCGCTAAATCATAGCAATTAATGCTACGCTGTGTTTAACTGAAAATTCTGTGTTTTTGTACAGTGATTTTTATTTTTTGTGTATTAGGATCAGTGAGCATTTATGATGCCATTTAGTAAAGCTATTGAAGTAAAGAAATGCAAACAGGTCTCTTTGACTGATAATCCTAATAGATAAAGCCTAATAGAAAATAATAGATAAAGCCTGATAGCCTAATAGAAAAAGCTTGAAAACGATGCTTCTCTTGCCAGGATATGTGTAGAATAGGGAATATCTAAGCAAACGGTATCAAATATTTGGGAAAAAAAAATGATGAACTAAGCAAATTTGTTTTTAAATTCAATGTTGAAAAAGAAGCAAGTGTAAAAAGAATTCTTCGATAAAATTGGACGGTGCTGTATATAAATAGTTTTGTCAACTTCGTTCTTCTGATTAGTTGTGCGTATAGCGGAAACTCAGACTGCAACAGAAAGATTAGCCAAACATTTAAAATATAAGCAATTTTAAAGCCGCTTCACAGTTTGGCTGATTAGGTTCAAGAAGAGTCATAGCATGAAAAAACTATGTTGTGTCTCAGCACAGACGATAATACTTTTGAACTATTTAGAAAAAAAGTTAGACAGCATTTTAAAAGCAAAATACACTACTGGCCATTAAAATTGCTACACCAGGAAGAAATGCAGATAACAAAATGATATTTATTGGACAAATATATTATACTAGAAATTAACAACAAGTGATTAAATTTTCAAAAAATTTGGCTGGATAGATCCTGAGAAATCAGTACCTAGAACGACCACCTCTGGCAGTAATAATAGCAGTTATACGCCTGGGCATTGAGTCAAACAGAGTTTGGATTGCATGTACAGGTACAGATGCCCATGCAGCTTCAACACGATGCCACAGCTCATCAACCGTAGTGACTGGCGTTTGGTGACGAGCCAGTCGCTCGGCAACCATTGACCAGATGTTTTCTATTGGTGAAAGATCTGGAGAATGTGCTGGCCAGGGCAACACCCGAACATGTTCCGTATCAAGGAAGGTCCGTACAATACCGGCAACATGCGGTCGGGCATTATCCTGATGAAACGTAGGGTTTCGCAGGGCACGAATAAAGGGTAGAGCCACGGGTTGCAACACACTAGAAATGAAACGCACACCGTTCAAAGCACCGTCAATGCGAACAAGAGGTGACCGAGACGTGTATCCAATGGCACCCCATACCATCACGCCAGGTGATGGGCCAGTATGACGATGACGAATGCACGCTGCCAGTGTGCGTTCACCACGAGGCCGCAGCCATGGTCTCAGAGCTGAGAGTCCATGCTGCTGCAAACGTCGTCGAACTGTTCGTGCAGACACTTGTCTTCCAAACGACTCCATTTCTTAACTCACGGCTCGTGACGTGGTTGCACGATCCATTACGGCCATGCGGATAATATGCCTGTCTTTTCGGTCGCTAGTGATAGGTGGTCGTTGAGATCCCGCATGGCGTTCCGTATTACCGTCCTGAACCCATCGATTCCATATTCTGCTAACAGTGATTGGATCTCGACCGACGCGAGCAGTAATACTGCGATTAGATAAACCGCAATCCCGATACGCTACAATTCGACCTTTATCAAAGTCAGAAACGTGCTGGTACGCATTTCTCCTTCTTACACGAGGCATCACAACAACTTTTCACCAGGCAACAACATTCAAATGCGGTTTGTGTATGAGGAACCGGCTGAAGAATTTCCTCATTTAAACACAATGTAGCTGTCGCTACTGGCACCTGCTTTGTGTGAATGCGCTGAAAAGCTAATCATTTGCATATCACAGCACCTTCTTCCTTTCGTATTAATTTCAAGTCTGTAGCATGTCGTCTTCTTGGTGTAGCAATTTTAATGGCCAGTGGTGTAATAATAATAAATAAAATAAATAAATAAATAAAAATTAATTTTTATAACTCTACAATTACAATAAGACAGGCTTGTATTGTAGAATATTACCCGAACATATCCAAATATCTAATTATGAAAAACACTTCCGGAAGGAAGATAAGTAAAGAACGAGTATCTGCACTGTTATATGCAAATGCAGATAGTAGTCACTTGTTAAAATCGATGATTATAGACAAATGTGAAAATCCACGTAGTTTAAAAATATTTTGAAGAAATTGCACAAATCATTATTACAATTCAAGAAGTGCATGGTTAACTTAAGAAATCACAGTAGAGTGGGTTCATAAACAAGGAGTGACAAAAATCAGGAAATACTACATAGAAGCCTTACCAGAAGATTAATTCCCGCTATAAGACTTCTGCTTAGTATCTCTTGATTTCTTAGTTTTACTTGACAACTGTTCAGCAAATCTAGATACAGAATATTTGACTAGTAATGCCAAAATGATTAGTAGTATATTCTTAAGAGGAAACATAGCCTTTCTAAACAAGCCTATGGATCCAGATATCATTTATATGGCTATAGTGCTTATCTTAATGTATAGAAATTCTGCCTCAGGGAAGAAAATGAACGCAATGTTGAGGAAACCTTTCTCGCTTATCGGAAGAGTATTCTTCTCAAGCGAACACACGCATTCGTTACGCGGCTCCCGACCAACACGGTCATATCTAACATCTATTCGCGGTATGTTAATTATCTTAATAAATTGTTCATAAATGAGTAGTTTTATTTACACACGCAATCAACCACACCCATAATCATACGCTTAATGTCTATATGAACAAGAATTTTTAAATGAAATTTCAAAAGTTGAGAATCAGCTGAAGGATAAGACAAAACAGAACAGAATACGTTACTGAATCTCAAAGAGTACAATATGCGATCAATGATTTACAATTTTGCAGCAGCCGTCAATGAAATAAAACTTTCAACTTTAATTAACGCTTAGAAAAAACTTACTGAATATGGAGAGCGGACCAGACACTGTTTGTTTTGAAAATGATGACCACCCTACACGAAAATTTAGAAACTTATGTGGCACTGGAAGATATAGAGTTGTGGTTAAATGCAGGTGAAGACAATCCAACCTATCATAATTTAACACAGGAGATTTTTAAGAATGTGACCACAAAGCTCTGATGAGGATGGAGATGATATCGGTAAAATAAACAACCCAAAACCAAAACTTAGTAACATTAAAAATCACTTAAATTTTGTGATAAAATGTATTGAAGACAACAGCAATGGGAAATCATATCTAGATATTATGAAGATCTGAGACATCTTTATCAATTTATTGTTCAAGAAACGACCTGTAAAGTAAGACAGCAAAAGATCAGTAGTTTCTTCCAACCAGTAAGCGTATGATTAGAGATGAGACTGAACTATCACAGTCATAGTATCTGTTTACTGTAAGTAAAGTGATGTATACGCAGATAATATATTTAATATACTCTAATGTAGTTTTTATACAATATCTCATTCTCTTCAATTCTAAACACAATTTTTACTAGTTTATGTACCTTGGCTCAATTTATAGGTTATTTTGCTTAATCCACATACTTTCACCAATTCGGATAGTCTAGATCCTCTATTAGTCAGATTCATGATTACTTTTGCATGGAAAGCATAGAACCAAAAGTTCATTCAAATAATGTATTTTAAAAAAGAAATGGATTGAGAAAGGTCTCTAGGAATTAGTACAATGATATTTTTAACAATGATTGAGATGATATTATAAAAATTATATAAAATTTACCACAAATATATATATATATATATATATATATATATATATATATATATATATATATATATATATATATATATATATATATATATATATATATATATATATATATATATATATATATATATATATATATATACACTTCTGTGTGTGTGAAATTCATACTTCATAAATATACATTCTTATGGGGCCATGGTAGCCTAGTGGTTAGATCATCGGCCTTCTGCATGGAAGGGAGGGATTTGATTCTCAATGCCACCAAAGACACACCGAGTACATGCAAAATACGTGTTCGTTAAATCTGTGGAATCGAAAGTCCTGTGATCGGTAGTTGAGCAGTTACCATGGGTGTAATGGTCTGAAAAAAGTTTCCTCCTCCTTCAATGTCAAAATTGAATAATGGATCCTCTGGTGATGCCATCTATCTGAAGAATTTAGAGAAAAGTTGTGTTTTCAACTTCATGGTGCTCTGGTTAAACGAAAGACGTTCCCTACTTACTTAAGTTCGCATAATCAACGGCATAGTGAGCTTGACTTGTCCAAGTGTCATAAATAACAGAAACAACATTTCTTTATTTTCTAGATGATAAAATGAAATAAATTCCTGAACCTTGCTAAATATTTCTGTATAAATATTTGATAAAATTTTTTTACACATTACCTTTAAGTTATCTACTTTAAGTGAAATTAATTATATTACAAAGGGACATGAACCGAGTCTTGAATTGATTTATTATTCTCGCAAAGACAATGACTTATTTTTAAAAATACTAAACTAATGATAATATACGTTTATAAAAAATAAACAATTTAAATTAACTTCACATGTTTGAACTTATCATGGTTTAGCAATTGAAGAAGGATTTTAAAGGAAAGGGGGTCTCGAGAGAATGGCCTTAAGTTTGATGCATGCTGTTATTGTGTGTGTGTGAATTATGGGAGATAAATGGTTTCTACTTTTTCCACGGAATCCTGTCGAAGCGTGTGCTTTGGAGCTTTCTGTGTTTATTTTTCCGATTTTAAAGCACAATCCATTGACTATGATCCTCGAATTGCAAACAACATCTTTTGGACGTTTAGAACATCCATATTTGATCTCTAGAATTTCATTTAAGAACTTAGAACGTTCTAGTAAAGATGTTCCGAGTGCACCGCATTTAAGTATTTCGTTTGGATGACCTGTTATTAAAAGCTTTGAAACGTATATTTTTTTTTCTTTCTTTAGATCCCTTTTTATGGGTCTTCCTTATATGTTATGGAAACGTCCTTTGAGTTGTATTCAAAAGTGAAAAGTCGTCATAATTAAACGAAGTTATATTTACGAATTTGGCTAAACTATATTCTTTAGATTACATGAATTTAAAACGGATTTTCAAAGATTATGTCTACAATGATAATGCAATGAATATTCTCTATACACGTTTTATTGATGCATTTTAAAATAATTTACAAATTTCACACACACACACACAAAAAGTATTATAAATCCTTAATATAAAATAAGTCAGGAAAAAAAAATTAAACGTTTGATAAATCAATGAGCTATGATTCTCCCATTTTAAAACAAATTTTCACTAAAAAAATCCCTTTTGCATTTAAATACATCATTTCAATGTAGTATAAATGTTCAGGAGCAGTATTAATGATTCCTTTTGAATTCATTTTTAGTTAATACTTTAATAATTTTTTGTATGAATTTATTTTTGGACAAGTATTATGCAAGTTCTTATGCAGAAAAAATATCGGATATATAAACTAAATATTTCATATTTATTTAATCATAATAATGTATTTAACCAAATAAGTTCATTCAATCAAAATAGTATATTTAGTCAAAATAATGTTCCTGAACGGAACATTATTTCTTTTGAATACATTTTTAATTAAGGCTTTAATAATTCTGTTGCATTAACTTTTTTCAGAATAGTATTATCTACACTCTTTTGCGACAGAAAAATATAAATCTAAACAATATCCTCTAAATGAAAAGAAAGGACTCCTTATCTCAAGAAACAACTAATTACAGTTATGCGAAAATGATAATTTCGTTTAAAAAGTTTTATAAATATAATAAGACTTTATTTAATACTATAAATATATATACACTAATACAAAAATACAAAATATCGTGGAAAAAGAAAGCTTTATAAAAATAAATATAGTTCATATACTAATAAAAATAATGAATAATTTTTACAATCTAATACTACAAACAACTTAAAATGCGTTTTATATGAATACCCAAAAATGCACTAAATCCAAAATCCATCTGTTTCGGCGGTAGTAGGACGTCCTACATACTTCCGGACATTGCGACGTTTTGAGAAAGTTCTCGCACCTCCAAATCAAGTCCGCTTAGTTTTGAAAGGACGTCCTCTGAAAACATTGAGAACCACCGTTTGGTTCATTGGGAATGGTGAAAAAGTCTTACAGCTGTAATCTGCTTAGCTATCTATTACATACTGCAGCTTTTATTTTAATTTTAATTCGTTAAATTTTTATCCTACAGTATATTTAATAGTTTCTATGTTCATGTAACAGTTTTATTTAATTATTCTATTGCATTTTTTTTAATAATTGAATTTAAGTTTGTTTTCTGCTGATTTTTCAGCTCACATAGTGTTTAATTTTTTTTTATTTAATTTAGTAGCCCTATTTATGCAAATAATTTTGAAGCAACCGTATCTTTATAAATAAAATTGTTATTCTGTGTGTCCGCCGAATTTTTATCCCGGATTTTTCAGTTGAATAAGGAATTAAGAAACCAAATTAAGAACGGCTACAATAATTGGAATGAAACTTAAATTAAGATATTGGTCTCTGGATAAAACTTAAAATATTGGCGATTTCATTTTGAAATATTGATAATAGCGTTTGTGTGTAATTAATTTAAATCGTACTTAACATTGATTCGAACTCGCTGTAATTTTGCGTATGTCGCGATGTGCACACTATTCTGAAACACTTCTTGCATTAAGGAGAGTGACTTTGTTTAAATAGTTTGTGGGTTCGAAAATCACCTTGGACTTGGGTGTTTGTATTGGTTCAGAATCAGCTTTAAAAAAATAATAAATCAAGATCCAATTTACCCTCGTGTGTAAAATAACGACCGTTGAGCCAGTAACAAACCAAATGTTTGAAGAATAGAATTATGTGATACTTTTTCCTCATTTATAATCAATTTTGATATCTTTTGATATATTTGTACAAATTTGTTATTTCAGAAAAAAATCTTTTTTTTACTTACTGCATAAATATGAGTATAATCTTTGCAAAATATGTGAAATTAAACTATAAACTTAAACTTTTTAAATGTTTATTGTATACATTTATGTATAGATAATTATTAATAAGTGAAATTCTTTTATTATTAATTTATGATACTGTTAATACAATGCTAGTTTTACACAGTTACATATTTTATAGAGGAAATATAATTCTATTTAATAAATCATTTAGAGAAATGAGTTGATCCTTGATTATAAGAATGAAGTTGAAAAGTCTTTGATCGTCTTTGTTCCATAAAAAAGGATAAACGATTGTGGGAAGTGAATATATGAAAAGATCCACCAAACTATAAAATCTAATCATATGCATTAAGATTTGAATCATGTAAATAAAAATGTATTAATAATTTATATTGCACTTACTTTTTATTTGTCAATTATAACTTCAAATATGTTTACTATTCACTAAAAAGCATGAATTCATGTAATATATATATGCATATATTTAGTTTCATATTACTAGCAAAAAAAAAAAAAAAAAAAAAAAAAACTGGAAAGCATTCAATTTTTGAATTATAACATTTTAACGGGATATGAATACAAGTATTAATTAAAAAGTGTCTATAAAATGGAAAACAAATTATTAGGCTGCGAATTGTAAGGTACAAAATTTTCAAACAGATGAATGGTGTTTAGGTCTACTGCGAGCAAAAATATCATCACATATTGAAACCGGGAATAAAAAGTGTAATTTTTCCTACCTGCACATTGCTTTCAACGGAGAGGTCATTCACTTGTTTTTGAAATACATTTCCGATTGCGTTTTCAGGGGTCCACTGGTCCAGGATGCTGATGAGGGTCCAGCAGATCACTGTCCCACTCACTATGGTCCCGATGAGCAACCGGTGCTTTGAAATTTTGCGACACAAAAGTCCCATGGTGGCATTTCCGATCTACAACAAAGAAAAAAAAAAGGAGATGGAAACTGTAACGTTCGAGAAGAGGCACTCTCAGCGATGCGATGCAGAACTGGTTTTCAAGGTGAATGCTAAACGAATGATAGTTTTATCGAGAAGGGTGCGGAGAGTAGGCAACAGGTGGAATAACTGTTTTCTTTCTTTCTTTCTTTTTTTTTTTTTTTTTCGGCGGGGAATCGTATTTTTTTTCAATTCAGTTTATCATTCGTTAAACACTAAACGTTATTTATTTTCTTTTATTTGGATTTAAATTATATGAAATACATTCCAGTCTAGTTTAATAATAATAATAATAATATATAGCAAATTTTTTGGTCTAGCAACAAGTAAAAAATTTTTTGAAATTTATAATTTTGGCCGAGTAATCAAAAGAGGGTCGATTTATATCCACACGTGTAAGTGATTAGGTTTGTTTCATTCTGGCGTTTCACTTGAGTTTTAAAAGCACTTTTTCTCTATTTTGTTGCACTTCAACTTGAACACATCATTTCGTTCTTTACTATAATTGTATTTTGTTTCTTCAATATACTTGTATTATGATAATATGCGATTATTTCTTCTTTGCTTTTCCTTTTTTCTTAATCTCGCACGTACATAAGCACATACAATCATGTCTCAACTATGAAGTAGGCATCTGCATTATCTGTGGGTATACTTGTGACAAGCAACACCCAATCTTTAATATAAATATCTTCTGGAAAAGTTACCATCTTGTCTCTTTTCTATTTCATTTATCCGGTTTCCTATTATATTGAGTTAGTTTTCGGCTGTAAGCAATATCATTTTGCATTGTTTTGTAAGACCCTTATTAATAAAATGCTAAATGGCGACAAAATGAAAGTCACACATCTATTGGAAAAATTACTGGTTCATGCGAAGCGACTGTAAACAATTAGAAAAATGACAATTTCATTTGACCCTCAACAATAATTTCTGTGGGTCGAAATTTTGTTCCAAAATATCTCTTAATCGGAATCATAACTTAGGGAAAAAGAAAAAAATGTATCATGATTTGGCGATAAGATGTAATGAAAAAAAAGAATATCAATTTATGTGTGTAGGAAAAAAATTATAAAAGGGAAAGCATTTAAAATATAAAATCAAATTTAGGAATTGGAACCATCAGTAAGTCTTCAAGCAATGAAGAAATTGAAATTTATTCTAAGTAAAGAATGGCTCTGCCAGGTTTTCTAAAAAGTCGCGTATTTCACAGTGTTAAAATAAAAAAGAACATTAGCAGACGAAAATGCTGTTAAAAGGTTTCTTGCGCTAAAATGATTTTATTGGCCGATTAAATTTCCAATCAAATTTATAATGTTAATGAAACGGTATTATTCTGGAAGAAAATGTCGGAAAGAACGTTCAATGCAATATTTGAAAAATCAGCTGCTGGTTTTAATGCTGCCAAAGATAAGGCGATATTCTTGTTCTGTAGTAATATATTTGTCAATAAAAAATAAATCATCTGTTAATCAAAAAAAAATTTTATGCCACGAGTTTTAAGAGGTAAGAACATTAAATAACTTTAGGTTCTTTTGATTTTTAATCAAAAAGGATTGATGATGACTGTTCTGTTTACAAATTAGTTCAACAGCTGTTTTGTTCCAAAAGTCCAGAAATATTTGGAACAAAAGTTTGAAATTCATAAAACGTTTCTTGTTGATAATATGCTGAACCACATAGTACTGGATTACCCAAACATATAAATGCTGTTTTAATTGTTTACTATCATCTTGTTGATTCAGTACCTCGATCAAGATATCATAGCAGCATTTAAAATGTATTACATGAAACAAACGCTTAAATACATCTTAGACTCAGTGGAAGAAACAAATTTGACTCTCAAGGAAGCATAAGGAAAACTTACGATTTATAGATTATATTACAAATTTTTTATTCTTTTACCATCAAATATTTATATCAATCAGTGACACAGTGAGCATAAATGGTATCTTGGTAAAATATTTGTAACACCTTCTTGAAAAAAAAGTAGTAATATATATAATCTATTCATAATGTAAGAATATAAAGTAAAACTAAACTCTGTGGCACGACAGCCCATGTAGACCAAGGCCTACAGTGCCTACATCTGTTTTCTTGACCGAGAGGCCTTGGAGTGCAAAGCGTATGTTCCGATGGTGGTCAGTCTAACGAGAAACTCTCAATGTTTAGTTCCCAAGCATGCTTGGTACTCAGTTTATCAATCCACTGAAGGGATGGAAGGCTGAGTCGACCTTACCCAACCTGAGGATCGAACCTCGGACCTGTGCCTTGGGAGCGTGAAACGCAACCAAATGTAAGAATATAATACAAAAAATAATAGTATGTATTACATATTTTTCTCTCTTTCTACATTTGAAAATGGTAAGTAACTTTAGCAATCCTATAATATTAATAAAATGGTTAATTATAAATTTGTCAGAATTGATTTTAATTTATTGAACGAACCATCGCTGCCGGCACTTGATATTGAAATAATAAAGAGTATAGATGTATTTGAAATGTGACTCTCGTGCATGGAAAAACACCATCGCCCTACTAGTCTATAAGGCTAAGAAGCTTTAATAGAGTTTTAATAGAGTTTTAATAATTAAGTTTAATTTCGTTCCTAAAGGATAAAGAGCAACATCTTGCAGTCTCATATTTCATATAGACTTCTATATTATAATATTATTTTCAAGATCATTAGCAACATTATCATTGATAAATAAACTTTTAACATGCAGTAAAATTTAAAATTAAGAACTTTTATTCGCGTAAAATTTGTATCTATTTCTTACTGCAAATAGTCAAAAAAGCAGCAAGAAATTAATACACAATTTTGTAAAGCATATATATTTTTTCAATAGACTTTTAACATTTAAATACATTTCTAATATTGAAATTTTTATAGAGCAAAATAATATAATTCTTGAATTCTTCATATTTCTCTGGAATAATTTCTTTTAAGCTATAAAAGATGTTTTTCTCTCTGATATAAATTCGAAAAATTATTTAATAAATAATTATCAAGAAATATTTTATAGATCCTCAAGCATATAAAAAAATGGAAAAAGCTTTTGATATATTTGAATGCATCATTTTTTTAACAATTTTTCAGCATAAAATGCTAATATAAAGGCAAAATTACAAATTCAGTAAAAATTATTTGAAAAAATGCTTAAAATATTTAATTTGATTTTAAATTTCAAAATTATATATGCATGTTAAATAAATGTTTATACTGACAAAAAGTTTATAAATAAATAAATAAAGCAAATATAAATAAATACATGGTAGAGAGAATCTTAAACTTACTGTAATAAGCCAACATTTTCAACAAAACCTAGCCTTTTTAGCAAAATAATGCTTATTTGCGAAAAATGAAAGTTTGAGGGATAAATTAAAGATGTTTGGGAAGTAATGATAGATTAATTATGGAAACACACGGTAAAAAGAATAGAAAACTAAGCATTTTCTAGAATTAAAAGATGCAGAGTAGAAGCTAGATTTTACGAACACTCTTGATCTTACGAACTATTGGCTGATTCCTGACAGGGCCTCATAGACGCAATGATATATAATCTTAATTACCCTTAATAAATTTTTAAAAAAAATCTCTTTTTTACAAATTCGTTTTCATGCATTTTTGGTTTGCGTTTATTTTGATCATCAGAAGTTTTATTCATTTTTTATTTTATGCTTGAGAAACATGGATCGACATCGTTATTGGAAAATCATTTAACTATGGATAACTAACTGCAACATTAAATGTTAATTGATCATTGTAATGAAGAAAAAAATTAGTTTTAATTTTGAAATTGAAACTAAAGGAAAATAATTTTTATAAATCCTAGAGTGACTTGTGTCAGTAAATTTCGAGCTATTAATCGAGACGCTGGTCTCAAGAATCAGTCACCCCGGATTTTTTTAAGCAATCTGCACTGAATTTCTCTCGACAAATAAAACTTCTGAGCTAGCAAGAGCATCATTCTAATCAATAAACTTCAAGTGAAAATATCGCAAGATACTTGGAAGGAGAAATCACGATTTGGAATCACTTATCTTATAAATTCGACATTCTAGTCGCAAAGATCTTGTGAATGTATGGGTAGAAGGTTTTATAAGAAAAAACGGTTTATAAAATTTATTTTGACCTGTGTGCGTTATTAAATAAATCATTGCGACTGAAGAAAAACAAAAACTAGAAATAGAAGAAAAATAAAAACTAAAAGACAAAACTAGAAATAGAAGAAAAACGAAAACTGAAAGTAAAGGAAAGACAAAACTAGAAATAGAAGGAAGACAAAAATTAGAAACAGAAGAAAGATAAAAATTAGAATTAAAAGACTGACGACATGAGTGTAAGTTATTCGTATGTGAGTACCGACAAAGAAATTTACTGCTTCTCGAAATTTCACGCCTGGACTTTGAATCTAAATTCAAATGTAATTTATTCGTAAGAATTAGATGAATAAATGATTGAGAACCTAATATAAAAAAGAAAAAAAAAATTCAAATATCTAACATGAATTAAACGACATATAATTGCGACCATCGGCAAAACAAGTAGATGAATTACAAACAAGAATGAGATACTTTTTGGGGAAAAAGAAATGAAATGCTTTTCTACAGTTCGCAAAAAAAAAGAAAAAATAAAAAATATAAAAAAATAATAAATAAAAATAATAAAAATGTAATTTTAAAATATAATTTTTTCATTCTTAATCTATATTGGGTTCTATCTTTGCTTAGTATAAGGAAGGGACCCAAGTATGATTCTTTTAATTTTCAAATAAAAAAAATTTTAAGTGGAAATCATTGAAAATGTTTTGCAACATTAATTTTTTTTTTTAAATAAAGTTTTAGCTCAGTATCAATTAGATTTGGTAATACCAAAACTATCAAATTAATTTTTATATTTGCATACCTATTTATATATTTTATTGATATTTTTCTAGGACTGTACTGAATATGTTCTATATGGTAGTTTAAGGAGCTAATAATCTAGGAGTTTTCTTGACAGAGGTTGAGTCTTAAAAATATAGCTCATTTAACAGACAAAATTTATGATGCAATAATAAGTCCCGATTTTAGTTTCTTTTTTATGTTGTCTAAGCGAAACTATAGTAAGTAAAATGTAATAAATTTATAAGAGCAATTTGGAGAAAAATGACATAAAATGCTTTACATTCATTCATTTTATTTGTAACAATTTTTTTTTTTTTGCTATTTGTTATATACATTCTCATTAATCATTATCGACGTTAATTTTAAGGGCCTCTAAAGATATTTTAAATTGATTTTTAATTTTATTCTTACACGTTTTCAATAATGATATTTCAGTTTTATGAAATTTCTTTTTTAATAATGATTTATTATTATGCTATTCAATTCAAATAAAATTAAAATTTCCTTTTTTTTGCAAAAATAATCTACAAGATTGACAAAATATTTTTCATTAACTAAAAGAGTTTAATCTCTTATAATAAAATTAACATTATAAGGAGAGGTGGCTAGTTAAGTATTTTAGAAATATCGGGTCAGCAGATTCAAGGTAGAAATACTTTTATTTTTAACCTATCCACAGCACAGATTGGCATTAAAACAAATATTTACAAGTATACAGTCATATTTGAAGAGGTGAGGCATTTGCTGCCGAAGTTTATAAAGTCTTGGCTATCACTGAAGAGTTCTACTGTAGAGCAGTAGATAGCATGCATTGGATGTAGGGAGAAGGGTGTTACAACATTATATCAAATAATAATTAAAAATAGTAAAATTTTTACAAGACATTTCTATGTTTTGAACTTCTAAATAATAAGTAATCCCACCGAATTTCTAATAATGAATTTGTCAACCAAAACTATAATAATTAGATTTTTTTTCCTTTGAGCAGAATAGATTTATTTACTTAATCAATTCTATTGTAATTTTCCACAAGTATGCAACTTGATCTAGAAACTAGTAAAAAAATAAAAAATAAAATAAAAAAAATTGAACTTATACAGAAGTAATTTACTACATTCATTAATTTATATTTCATGAGCTTACTCTTGAATTATTCTTCCTGAATTATTTAGATCTGTATAAATTACCACATCAACACAAATAACTTGGTAAATAACTTTAAACTAAAACAAAATATTTTCAAATACATGGAAATGGAAGTAAACAATCTAACATTTCTATTATAATGTATATCAAAAATTTTATCTTAAAAAAAATTATTTATATTTGTCATTAACATGGGTGTAGGACTTTTCTCAAATAAAATAACCTATCAAAATAAAACTGAAATTTTCAGAAAAATGTGTTTGCCTTTGAAACTGTTTGACACACGCGCCTTAAAATTTGCTACTAGTAAGGAACAATATTTTCTTATTTGAGATCTTGACGTTAAACATACATAAACATTTTAAAGTAATCTTAAATTTTGTATTGCAGATATCAAAAAAAAAAAAAAAAAAAAAAAAAAAAAAAAAAAACACACACACACACAACAACAACAACAACAGATATAAAGCAACTTGAGAAATAAACTAAAGTAATAATAATAATTAAATAAAAAATAAAAACTGAACTGTTAAAAACGAGCGAAATTCTTCATTTTAATCAAAGCCTACAGTGCTTTTTTGTTGTGGCACACTTATAACGATTTCAAAATTTGGTGGAATACGTAGCTTTAGAAGTTCTTTACTTTACCCATAATGCATTGTATAAAACAGTTTATGATATTAATTTTGAATGTAAAATAAAACAACTTAATATGTAGCCCTTTGGATTACAAAAACAACAGTATGTTTACTAAAGGATTAATTATAATCTAATCATAAGGACACTTTTAATAAAAAAATTGTCCTTAAAGTTTTTCGGCAATTTCATTTATATTTGGTCGTAAAAATGACAATGTTACTATCATATCATCTCCTACATTTAACAATCTTGATCTTTTTTCCACGTTTTTATGTTGGCTAATACTGAAAATCTGAATTCACACAAATAAAGTGTAGAAAATTGTAACTGTAAATACTGGGAACACTTGAAATTTCTTTATGTGGAACAAATATCTCATTTTATAAAAGGTCACAGTTATCAGACATAAAGTTTCTATGCTCAATTTAAATGTTGTATTTAACTATAAAATCAAGTTTTCTTTTACAGTGGTATTTTTCAATAATTTAAAAATTTTACTCATAATAAAAGAGGCATTATAATTATATACATATTTCTAAAATTTGGCAGCACACTTTAAGAATCAGGCAATAGAGTAGTTAAGAACCACTCTGCTAGACAATAGACATATCTAACTATCGTATTTTTATCAACTTCATAATAAACGTGCACACTTGTTATCAATTATTGATGACTATAGTAATTTGTCGTTGTGACTGCATAGACATTTTCAGGACTACCTTTTTTATGACATGTAAATATAATCTTTTCTTATATAAAATTACTTAAAACATATAAAATTTTGCATTGGTTAACAGAAGAGATCACTAAAGATGGTGCTTACAGATTTTACGTGCTGATCTATTAAACAATCAACACTAAATAAGAAATTGCGTCCAATGATATTGCTGAAACGAAGAATACCTAAAGGAATAAAGTCGATAGCAGAGTTAATAGCTTTGCTAGAACACATACTATAGCGATACAGACATACATTTCTCTTGCGACAATAGCATGCAATGGGCAACATGCGCTTAGTTCTTACACAAGGTTCATTTATGTTGTGTTCGATTACTGCGATATATTCTGAAATTACCACAAAGTGCAATATTATTAAAGTACTCTCAACATACCACACCGCAGCTAGTTTTAAGGTGTATTGTGGTTTACTTTTAGAGTTCCAGATTCACTTAATGTTAAAAGTATAGAACTTAATACCAAAAGTATAGAAATGCAAGGTTATAAAGGGACACATAAAGCAAAAGTAGCATAGATTCCAGACAAATATTGCAAAATTGTTTCAAAACCATTCCTTTTGAAAGAAAAATTAATCATGAGATACTTAATTACCAATGTATAATTTATCAAGAAGCATAATGTGTGTAAACCTATCCAGAAGAAATTTGCAAAGTAATGGAATTGGTGATTAAAATTGTTAACGCTATTATAGCTCAACATCTTTGCAATCACTAATTTAATCAAGGTAGAAAATTAATATGCAGACCTGCTGCTGTATAACCAAGTTTGTTGGTTATCGAAAGGAAACATTTCACTTTACTGTTTACTGAAATTAAAGCATTTCTTCTTGAGAAAAATGTTACTATGCACAACTAACAAATGAATTTATGGATCCAGAAATTTTATTTTAAGGTGAATGTTACTTCTCATCTAAATCAGTTTAAGCATAAGTTACAAGGAAAAAGAAATACAATTTTTTCGATGTTAAAAGAAGTAATTCCATTCGAAAAAAAAAAATAGTTGCTTTTTGCTGAAGATTTTAAAAGAGAAATTCAATTCACTTTCCATGTCTATTAAAATATTGTTCAGAAAGTAAGATTAATATTGATAGTAGCAAATCAATGCAAATAAATATGAAGGAAGCTCTTCTTAGCAGGTTTAAAGACTTCAGAAACAGCAAAGTAATGCTAGATTTTGTAATAAAACCTCTGAGTGTCACGGTAGCAGAACTTAATTTTTCACTCTTTAATATTGATATTGGCAGCTTTAAAATGCAGTTGCTTGTGATTTAAAAAGTAAAGAATTATTGGAACTTAAAATTTGAGCATCTTTGAGCCAATTTAAAGCTATTGAAGAGAAATAAATGCAAATTAAATTTACAACACAAATGATTTGCTTTAAAAGATCTGGAGAGAGAAGATATGTTGATTTTTAATACTTGGAATAGTATTCGTGATTCATATGAGCAACTAAAAAATTAACTAGATTTTGCTATTATTTCCTTATTTGGATCTAAATATTCATGGGAACCATCATTTTCAAGCACGAGAAATATCATGAGTAAATTACGAAATCGGGTTATCGTTGAGAACTTGGAGTCATGCCTTAAATTAAAAACTACATCGTACAAACCAGGCATACATATACTTTTCATGGAAATGCAAGGCCAATGTTCACATTAGTGGAGCATTTTTAGTTATTTTTTTAACAATATCTTTTATATTATTTTACTAGTGATACTTTTAAATAAATGTTATTATCTTTATACAAGTATATCAAGTTACTAGTAGTACAAAGACTTATTTAACAAAGGTGAGCTTAAGATTGTACCTTTAATCTCAATTCTATAATAATGTCTCCTACTAAAGCAATGCTTATGTTACAAAAATGACTCTTTGAACAAAGTCCAACTGTAAACTAACTAGATTTGGCCCATTTGAATGACAAGGTTACCAACCACTGATGTAAGACAACAATGGTGGGCAAAATAAGCAAATGCAGTGGGTATAAATATGAATTACTTTGTCTCAGGTAGAAGAAAAATATACTTATATTTTAATAGGAATTATTTAGAAATACATGAAAGTATGCTGATAAGCAATTTCAGTATAATGTTTGAGTGCTTCAACAAAAGTAATCAAGTAATACAAAATGCATTTACATTCAATAAATAAAAGGATCTTTTATTTTAAAATTAATCAAGTTTAAAAATAATGACAAATTAGTCTAATAGTTTCACAGATTCGATGTCTTTGGTTATGTTTTCAACGTCTAATAAGCCCTCAAGGAGAACATCATCTGACTTGTTCACTGGAAGGGCTTCTTCTGCAAAGACTAGAGAGTCATCATCATCTTCATCTTCCTCATCATGGTAAGATGGAGGCAATGTTGCATCAGGATACTGGAATGTTGTCTGGGGAAGATCTAGTTCAATAGGAAATACATTCGTTTCATTCATCAACTGGTAACAGTTTTCATTATATTGAGCCAAGGCAGATAACAATCGATTCATTTGAAAGACTATGTCTTGAACTGGAAAAAAATATAAATTTGTCATGCTTTAAATACAGATATTTCACTGCATATTTACAAATATTTGTATATTTTTTTAGTGTCTATTAGACACTAAAAAAATATACAAATATGCAAATATGTTTAAATTTTAAGGATTGAAAGGCATACTGAAATGCCTTTCAATCCTTAAAATTTAAACTGCAAGTAATTATGTATAAAAATGTTACTTTTTAACAAGAAATTACTTTTTTATAAAACAGTTTCGTCAATTTCGCAAAGCAATAAGTTTTTAAATGTTCATGCTTTTACATGTGATACTATTTGCTTTACTATCTGTTAGTAAACATGAAAAAAGTTATGATTTAAGAAAACTATTTTTAATATAAACAAAAAAAATTGAAATAAAAGAAAGCTTATTTTTTTTTATATAAACTTTAAGTAAATAAATTGTTTCTTTGTAATAATATAAGTGTAAACTGTTAACCATTAAAACTGTTTTATAGAGTAAGTAACATGAAATACTAATGAAATTTACATGATGGGACGAAAATTCTGTAATATACAAATGATTGTTTAATGAATTCATTTGAAATAGACTGTGATAACAGCATCTAAAATGTATTTAATTTAAGAACTTATAAAATAAAAATTTATCATATACAAATTGAATTTGAATATTGTTGCCTGGTGAAAAGTTATAATATGTCATGAATAAAGGATAAATACTTCTCAGCACATTTATGATTTTGATAGATCTCAAATTGTAGCCTATTAGTATTTGATTTATTAAATTAGAGTATTGCTGTTCATGTAAATTGAGAAGACCTGACTATAACAGAACAAAAAATTGCTGAGTTTAGAAAGATCATATTGAAATACAAAGATAAATCTAGAAGCAGAAAAAACAAATATGTCACCCTCATGGTCTATGAACCCTAAATGAAGAATTGGATTACTAACACAAACATTTTGATGACATCTAGAACATACATACATAGCAGTACAGTCGAGCCCCGGACTGTAACTTTAGGTTAAGGGGTTTGGAATACCCATCCATCACCTAGTGTCTCATAATTTTGAACTATATTCAAGTGATGGGGTCACACCTAAGCTGGCATCCTCCTCTACACATCCATGCCACACCAGCAGAAAGACTTTGGATAATATTAAGGTGTGACAACTACAACAACATGGATTGTGAAATTGTTGTGTCTGGTTGGTTAAGGTGATTGTTCTTGTTATTGGAAAATAGTGAGCCGACCTACTGAAGATCTGGTGTGTTCCCTCTTGGCGACTGAGACATGTTAATATAGGTCATGGTTACAATATCCTTGATAGGAAATGATATCACTAGGGTTGGCAGGCGAGATATTGGAGCCTTTTGATTCGCCCATGATTCTAAATTATGAAAACTTCAACTTGGCTACTTCTAACTGGTAGAGCTGAATTCAGGGCAAGGTAAAAAGGAAGCATTTTGGCGAGAGCATAGATTGTGGCCTAATTAGTCAGGGCGTCATTTTCATTATTAGGAAGATAGTGAATTTGAATCCTGGCTTAAACAAAAATCCATTGTGTTCACTAAAGGTAGTTGCAGCACATTAAATATATTGTGGTTGTAAATGTCCATTAAGGGAAAAGATAGTTTTGGGGGTGGCATATCAAGTACTGGGGGTTTCTGCTTTATACTTGTTTCTAAATTACAAAAAATCAACACTCCCTCAGTTGTTTCCATTAACTGGTAGAGCCCAATTCAGGTTTAGGTATAGAGAAGTATGCTGGTGCAACAAGCATGGACTGCCAGCTTGTCAGCATATGCTGCATACACTTTGATTCATTGTTGGTTTTAGTAGTATATTATTTAAAAAAAAAAAATAAATATATCATTCAATTTTGGAATTTTCATGGAGTTTTAGCTAAGTTTTGATAGTTTTATTATTGATGCAATATTTTAAGTAGGTTGAATGTACATACATAAATTATAACAAATAAAGTGTTTTAAAAATATTTTTGTCTTCATAATTTATTTATGTGAAAAAATTACACTAATAGGTTGAATTATTAAACTTACTGGTCTACGAGAACATACCAAAATATTTTACTGGTTCTTAAAGTAAATCCATTTGAGAAACACTGACATTATTATTATATATTTCTCACACACTCATTATTTATTATATAAAAGTGATATTACTTCTAAATTAATTACCTTTAATAGAACACCCATTTTTCTAGTTAATATTTTTTTTTTAAAAATTATTTGTATTTATCTACAAGGTGAACTATATTGTTCACCTTGTAGTATTTTCAGAAAATTTTTTATAACAATACTTATCAATATTTGTTAATAAAGAAAAACAAATATATAAAAAATTAAACAAAAAAATTGCTTTTAAAAGAAAGTATATCTGTATAAAATGCTGCATATCTTTATATACACACTAGTTATATTTTTATAATAATATAAAACACATCTTACAAGCCCTTGATAATTATAATTTCATGACAACAGTAAACTTATAATTATAGTTCAGTTATTAGAAGGAAAATCTAGTAATCCAAACATTAAGTAAAAAATTCCAATTTAGTGTTGATTGAGATTTAATATCTTTCTGATTCAACAGAAATAATAAAATCATGTTAATTATATTAGAACAAAATGTATTAGATCATAAAATGAATATTAATTAACATTAAAATATCTAACAGTAACAATAAAAAAGTCACCATGTTTTTGGTCAAGAAGTTCTAGTTTTACTTGAACATCAGAGCGTAATTTTGAAAATCGGCATCTTGCATCTTGACGACACCTTAAAATTAATCTGAAAGCAGTAACGTAAATATCAGAACACTTTTTACAAAGAACAATTTATAGTTAAAATACTTTTGTTAAATATTTAAGAAATAAAAAGCAATTTATAAAAAATTATTAAAATAAGTATAATGGTATTAAAACTTATTTGATGATTTTGGCACTATTCTCAATGAAAACTTCTATTTTTGAAATTATTACCAGCTTTCCTAAAAGACAAAAAAACTTTAACACTTAATCTATTAATTCATTTTAAAATGATCTTCTATGCAATTTAATCTGATCATAGAGAAAAATATTTTTTAATAATGTTTACATTCAATCGATCATGATCTTCCATAAATAGGATATGCTATGATTGATGTGCATATTCAGTCTATTACTAGACAGTAGATTCTACACGAGATGCAAACCTGTATCTATAGAAATAAGTGTATTTTAATGTATTTATATTAAATTTCATATTTTTATTTCAGGTGTGTATTGCTATTTCCAAAATATTGTACTTAAAACAACAAAAAAGACTTTATATATCAGTAAATATAATGCAATTAACGTAAACGATAAAAATGAACATAAATCAGGATAGTGGTTTAATTTTAATGATCAAAGAAGCAAGGAACAATAAAAATAATGGGAAATTTATATTATTCTACTTTATAAAATTTTTGTAACGATCACAAAAATGTTAGAAAGCTAGATTAGATACGTACAAAAACAATAAGTGAACTTCATGGGGGCACATGTTTTCTATCGCATTTGACCTTGTGTCTCTCAACAAATACAATGAGGGATTATCATGCATGAGAATTTACTGCTTTATTTTATCTAATGATGTTTTTGATAGAAAATGATACACAAAGGGGGAAAAACCGCTCCGAATGTTTAAAACTTCTTATTCCCTAAATTCTTAAACTAAAAGAAATTAATAAAAACTTTTTATTTCATTAAATATAAAAAGGAGCAAGAAATCAAATGGTTAAATACTTCACAGAGAAATTATTTTAGTAAAAAGAAAAATTCAATGTAAGGTGAGTTAAGAATATATCCCCTTTTTAATTTTTCTATAAATTTCCCCATCATAATTGATTATATGTATATATAATTGTATATATTTTGTTATAAGCCTGCTTTGATGTATTAATATTTAAGAAGAATGGAACAAATATTTTCAATGTAATAAAAATAATTCTATGATATAATATAACAAATAAGTTAAAAGTTTACAAAAATCTCAATTTCAAATGCCCAGTTTTACTGTGGCATCACTGTCAGGAATCATCATCCATACAGATAAACATCACATTTTATTTTCAAATACAGTATTATCTCCAATTTTCTTTAGCTCACAATCAAACAATAAATGATGTTATAATTTTACAGTCATATAATGTAAGCAAATAGAATGACCTTTTGAATTTACAATTAATATATGATGATATAAACATATTTCCAAACTTCTTTGACATAAAAAAAGAAATAAGTACAATTATTCAAGTTTAAATTAAATTGTCATAGAGAGTAACTTTAATAATGCTTAAAGTGGCAATTATTATAACTCTTAATACATTAAGAATTTTTTTTTATTTACTCAAAAGATTTTTAACTACTGCATAATTTAAGTATAATGCAAATTACACATAAAAATATAAAAGCAGTAAATTAAAATTAATATCTGATTTAAATCAATTAAATATAGAAAACATACAAATAGGAATGATTAAATTAAATGAAAAGTATACCTGTACTCATAATTTCCTGTTTCTACTCGATATAATGGCTCTTGTAATGCTTGATAAGTGTATTCTTCTTCATCCATTTCCTTAACTTTCAAGCAATAAGACTAAATAAAATATTAACTATGTTTATAAAATATAAATATATGTCTATTAACATTGTGTTGTGTTAATGTAAAAATGCGTTATGTTAAACACATTTCTTTGCAATATTATAACAATGGCTTTTTCACAACATTTTAAAATTAAATATTTTATTCAAATTGAATTAATTTTATTTATAGTGATTAGAGAGATTTATATGCTACATTAATATATCGATTGTCTTTTTTTCCTAATAATATATAGTCTTTCATTCCAAATTAATCGCTAAATTAATTAGTCTTATTTTTTAAAAAGAGTAATTTCATATCATATACATTAAAACGTTCAAACTTTTATAAATTTTATGATAGTGTGAATTTGGTTTGTTTATCATTTTATAGTTATTTTTGACACATGAAAAATAATTGTATTGGGAAACACTGAAAAGTAGATTAAAAACCACAACAAATCACATTGAGGTGGGAATCAAAGACAAAACTGTAGAGTAGATGATGAGTGGGCTAATCTCTTTCAGTTACCAATACAACTATATTAACATGGTGAAAAATGGTATTTTAAATTCACGTAAAAAATCACTTTACTTCTTTTTATCATGAGATAAATTCAACCAGAATTTATAACTTAATGTGAATTTAGGGCAATTTCTTATTTGAGGTGATAGTGGAATCTACAAACTAAAATCAATAAAAATTAAGAGGATATGTTGGCATATTAATTTCCAAGGATCAAATGATAATTTTTCATGAGGTATCAACATTTATTTAAAATTATATATATATTTTTACTTTTTTTTAAAAATTGTTGTTAATCAAGTATGCATATAGTTATATATAAGCAAAAATTTTCAATTATATTTGTAATAATAGAAATAATTGGAAAAATTAATGAGAATATTTTTTTTTTGTATTTAAGTTAGAATTATATTTAATGATTACTTCAAAAGCCTTCAATGAATTTACAGCTACAACAGAAAAAATTGTATTCAAATAATTAATATTCTTTACATTAATAAATTACACATTATATAGAATAATGGATAATTTTAAAGTTTTTGAACAAAATCAGTATATTTTTATCTATTAATTTATTGAATATTTCAAAATATACACAACAGCCTTTTTCAAATATAAATATACTTACTCAAAACAAATACAACTATTACATAAATTTTACAGGATGACTTTTTTACAAATTATTATTTAATAAAAGCAATTCAAAAATTTTTTCTGTTTATTTTCAAACTCTTTTGAAACTATATAATTTCAATCCATATTATGGGCTCTTTTCTATATCTTTAATCATTCAATAGATATTCACATTTCTTGGTTATTTATCCACACAAAATATTGCTATTACAAAATGTAAACTATCCACTTCTAAAGCTTTCACTTTCAGTTTATTATTAATGCTGTAATAACTGTTGCTCCTCTGAAACACCATGGCGACACATTTGATTTTGCACTTAATGCTAATTTACCAGTTCTTTTAGTTTTTTAAGCTTTAAGCTTTCAAGAATGGCTTCTTTTTTTCCCTTCTGTTAACAGCTGATTTTTTGTGGCTATTTTTACTTGTCTAAATATAATTTATACTTTTACCTGGCACAAGCAGCAGCAATAAGTAGGTCTTTGCTAATTATTATATTATTGACACCTCCAATGTTTCGGATGTGGTAATCAATGATGTACTTAGCCACACACATTTTATTTTTTATCCTATGCCCAACCTTGGTTTTCCAACCATTAGTCTATGTTGAGCAGCAAAATACAATTTAGAATAAAATGAAAAGTTATCTTCGGCAGAATTTCTAACTGCCACTTCATTAAGTCTGGGGAAAGAGTAGAGGTGGTCACCAGTCTTTTCTTCAAGTCCACACAAGGGATAAGTTGGAGGATCAGTTAAACCAAAATGGTGGAGGTGTACCTGAAGATAATCACGCCCTGTCCTAAGACAGAAATTTGCAACGCTCGCAGCCCTATGGAGGTTGCCTGGGACAGGTTTAGTCAGTAAACATACCTAAGTCTTTCCTTTCATGGAATTGTTACACACATTTTTATGAAAGGAAGCTATATTTGTCTTGACAAGCTTTTTAATAGTATGGTACTCCAAAACTGGACAAGGTTGTTGTAACTTCGAGCCAGCCTTCACCAATTTGTCACTCAAGTCATTACCAAATCATTAGCAGTGATACCACAGTGGCCGGGTATCCACTGCAGCACAATTTGACATTTCTCTTCTAGAAGGGATCTCTGATAGAGGAAAACAGATTTGATATTGACAGGCATAACTGATGTGAGAGATTTGACGGCGGCCTGAGAGTCAATAAAAAATACAATGTTACTTTTACTTTGATCATTACTTTTACTTATTTCCTCAAGAGCCAAAGAAACAACTGCAACCTCTTCATTGTAGTGGTTATAATATTTGCCAATAGCTTGGCTAAGCTTATAGCTTTTTGAGTAAATTCTAGCACCAAGGTTTCTAATAGCATCCACAGCAGAGCTATCTGTGTATACCTGATAACTCTCATCAATAGAAGCCAGGGCAGCTATTCTTAGTTCAGAATTAGTAGAAACATTTTTATACCAACAGGAATTACCAGGTCAAGACAGCCTTCAGTCCCATACACAAGATCTCAGAAGTTGGGAGATCTAAAAAGATTTTTATATCAACATTCAGAATCTTAAACTTCTCTGATAATTCCTTGGTTAGACTCAGAAGCATTCTCTGAAATTTCAATCTAGGATGAGCAGGTGTATAGTTTTTCCAAAAACCCCATCCCTAAAAAGCTTTAGGGCAGCTCTTTGTCACCTACCTGTCAAAGGTTCCAGCCCAGTTTGAATCTGCATTGCTTCAAAATAGGGGTAGAAAAGGCCCCACCGGAGATAAATCTAATGATATTGTTTTGGACAGTCTCCTATTTTCTTTGGATAGTATTCGACGTTGTAACCAGGAGCTCAGCTCCATATTCAACTGCAGGCCTGATATACGACTTATATGTGGTACAAAGTAAATCCTGTGTAGCAGCCCATTTTGTTCCAGCAAGTCTTTTTAAAAGCTAACTTCTGGAATTTCCAATGTCCAGTTTCATCAATTTTCAACAGCTTCAACAAGGCCTTAAATGTTGAAGCATTTGATAGCTAATTCCATCTAGTCCTGAATTGGTATTATTGGCTTGCTGTAAAGTTTTCTTTAATTATAACATCTTAAATTCACACTTGTAAGACAAAGCTTGCCAATGGTGAAAACATATTAATATATTTCTGGTATGGACTGGGGGGGGGGGAGGCAGATTTATCTACTTTGAAGCCGACCTATACCTCTATGATAAGACCTATTTTAGAATATGAAGCTGAGGTTTACTTCTGTGCTTCAGCTACCAATTTGTCAAAACTTTAGTACATCGAATTGAGTGCAAATTGTTTGACTGTTGACCTATGAAATGACTGCTCAGCTGAGATAGGTATTTTCAAGTGTCAAAGGACACAACTTCTGTTTTGGAGATGCAAAGCTAAGCTGTCAAAGTATTTTAATGAACTCTACAGTTATAGTCCCTAAAATCATACTTTTACCCTTTTTTATGATTGGCTCTCTAATGAAAGTTTAAAAAGAAGCAGCCTTTTTCTGTGACATATTGTTATAGTTTAATTGATACAACTGTTGGGAGCCAATATCTAAAATTTGCTATTAACCCTGCGAAAGGACTTCCTGGCATCCATTTTCACCAAGACTTACTTTCTTTTTTAAATGAAAAAATAGACTTATCAGATTATTTTCGGAAGATTGCTCTGGAAACAGCTAATGTCATTGCTTCTTATTCTGTTAAGATTTACACAGATGGAAGCAAAAATGAACATGGAAATTGCAGAAGTGTTATCTTTATTAAGATATCAAATAGCTTTACTATCAAGAATAGAAATCCAGACCATTGTTCTGTTTTCTGTTTACAACTAATAACAATTGAAGAAGGTATTAATGCTGCTGATTTCTGCACAGACTATAAAGATACAAGCACATGACTGAAGTCATATTTCTATCCAACATTGGTCTCATATTGGTGACAGAGCTCTGATCTCTATTTTAGTTGTACTGCAAAGACTCTCCTCTTGCTATAATGTACATTTATACTGGATCCCTTCACACATTGGCCTTAATGGAAATGAAGTAAATGATACCTTGGCAAAGGAGGAAACTTTAAGGTCTTCAACATTTACTACCCTTACTTTTTTTTGACATCTGCTCAAAAGCCATCTCTACAAATGCTTTACCTTTGTGGGCTCCCCCAACTCACGACTAGTAAGGTGGCATGCAACAAGGAAGTGCTGTCGCTTTTACAGGTGGTCACATGCAGCAAACAACATATGATGCTGATTTTCTAGAATCTTAAATAATTTTATTTATTAATTAAAGGGCTAAAATATTCATTACAATCATAGCTTGCCAAAGGATAAAACAGACTGTATGAAATAAAATGTGGTGATTTTTCCAGTGACATGTAAATTCATTTGGTGAAACATCTTAAGTCAAATCACTGCTAGACAACACTTAAACATTTGGAACTAGTCACAAGACAAGTATCAATTGTAAATTGTTTACAATACATATTTGTGTATGTTTGTACTTGAATTTTATAAGAGTTTTATTTAATTTTTTTCATAAAATTGATAAAGCTTTTTTTTTATTTTTGCAGTATCAAAATCAAAAATAATTAAAAATTAATTATATAAATTTTTCAAACGCATAAACAAATCAGAAACACAACATGAATTTGATTTCACAAAAAAAGAATCATGAGAGTTAATTTAACAAGACTAGTTATTTCAATTTATAAGAGTGATATTCATACTTTTAAATTTAATAATATATAATTTTGTTCGTATAACATAATCCTACAAATATCTACACTGTGTTTCTATACATTAGTGCAATACACACACAGAAATCAAAAAACATATAGTTTATTTTTAATTGCTGACGTTTCAAATTAATGTGCCACTTTAATTATTTTGTCCCTAAGTCTTATCATTACAAAACATGTAATTTTTTCACAAAAATGTTCAACAGGATAATATGTTTATATCTTTTTTATTTTATAATAAATAAATGAAATATGAGAAAAAAATTTCATGTTCTAAAAACTTACATTCTATTTAAAATCAAATGATTCCCAAAAGTAAGTTTATTAAACAAATACCTATTAGCAAATAATTATTTATTAATTCTCAAGTTACTTATTTAAGTAGAAGTTATCAAATGTAATTTTAATAAAAGGATAATAAATTCGAATTTTTTACAGTTACATTACATACTTTTAGCACTTGATTACCTTTTCTGAATATAATTTTCAAATAAATTATATATATCAACAAATTTTCAAATGAATTAAGTTACAAAATTTACAATTAAAAATGACTTTTAGGTAATAAAATAAGATCAGTACAAAAATACATAATGATAAGTTAAAAATTTCAATGAAATTCATGTACATATATAATTACAAAAGATACAAATTATTCAAGTTCATATATTATTTTCAATAAACAATAAATCCTGCATGAAGTTATTTTACATGAGTTTTAAAAATTTGTCAAATAGAGTGAAAGGTATGCAGCAAAAAATATGAGATATCAAATATTAATTTCACTGTGCATTTTCTTTTTTGCACTGTACTTTTTACTTCCATTTTCATTGATATAATTTTCATTGTAGATTGTTTCATTGTTTTAATTCTTTTATTTCAATCATATTTTTTTCTCATATTGTTCACATTTGTTTTAAAAAAACTAATTAAATAAAATAATATACATTGTGATAAGCTGTTTCTTATATATAAAAAGAAGCTTGAAAAGTGCTTATATTGAAAACAAAATTTCAGCCATGTCTATAATATGACCAGTGTAAAATACACCATAAATTTAAAAATAGATTAGTTTGTGTAAATAAAAGAAAAATATTTTCCATGTAAAATAAATGAACAATTTTAATATAAGCTTACCAGGTATTCAAATTTAACATCAGCATATTTCTTTATTGTTAGTTTTGTATCAGGAACAGCTTTATTCAAGTAAGTTCCAAGATCACTTAACATCTAAAACAAAACATTTGTAATTTAATATTTTTAAATTAGTCATATTGCTATTAATTATAACAATTCAACTGGCAATCATTAAATATAACACACACACATTTTTTGAAATTCAAATATTTTCTACATTTTTCACAAAGCACATTAATAAGCTAACATTTATTAGTTATGAGATAATTATAACTAATTATATGAGTAAGTGATAATTTAAAAGTAAAGAACCTACAGGTTTCACAGTTTTTAAGAATTTTATTCCTAATTTTTCCATATTTCTATGTGCTTCGCCAAATTTTGTAAATGCTTCACTAGCTCGAGGTTGAGGCTCTCGTACTCCAATAGAAGCAAATACATCTCCAAATGCTAAGGGTCAGAAAGTAAATGAAATAAAATGTAAAAAACTATTTTATGGAGATAAAATTATTTTACATACTTACACATAATGATTTTTTACACACAGTAAAAAAATTATACTGTAAAACAATAACAAAAACTTCATTGTTTTACATAAATAGAAATTTTATCATAAATTTTTGTACATAAACAATTTTTTTATCACTTAAATATTTTCAAATAAGAATTTAAATCACAAATAAAATTACAACTTGCTAGACATAGCATTTAATTAAATGAGCTAACTCAGCTATCACATTTTATTGGTAGAAATATAAATTATCTTGACATATACTTCAATACTTCTAAAAAAGAATAAAACAAATAACAAAAAAATTTAATGCATTTTCCAATACATCAGATAGTTTTAAAATTATTTTAATTAGAGGCGGGTAATAAGAACACCACAATCAATCATTGGACACCAAAAAATTTGGGAGTGATCACTGATGCTAATTCTTGATTTTTACACCAACAAACATACTATATATATATATATACATACATATATATATATATATTCTTTAAAACATAATTTAAAAAATTAAAAGCAGCTCGAGCAGCCAAAATAAAAATTCAAATTCAAAGTAGTTTGAGATCCAGAAGAATCTGCGCACTTCTGATTAAAATAACTAAACTTTCATATACAATCAAACATAAACAAAAAAAATATAGATTAACAATCTTTGATACACAATGTTAAATACAGCCAAGACATTTTTTGATATTAAATTTTTTTTTAATTCAAATACACCTAATATATGCATTTTTATAAATTGATAATCTAACAATCTAGGCAATAAACTACATTAGAGATAATAGACATATTTCATTATTAATTAGGGGTTTGATTCTGAAATAAAATTTTCTTTTTTCAAATATGCTTAAAAACAAGGTGACTTTTTAAGCAATTTTATTTATTTAAAGATATTTTAAAAAAATAGTTGAATTTTTACCACTGTTGTATTAAATTTACTTTGATAATTAATGAACAGAAAATGTACAAAAGTATTTATCAATATTTACATAGTAACTTATTTTTCTTTTAGATGCAGAATAAAAAATAAATATTTTTAATTTAAAATAATAAATTGCATTTATGAATACAATTTTTTTAGTTTTAATTATATATATACTACAATCTTACTATTATAATATATATATACTAAAAATTTTTATACTAATAAATTTTTATAATTTAAAATAATAAAATGCAATTTTAAATACATTTATTATTATAATAATACATACTACAATCTTAATATAAATCTAATAAAGATAAATTATAAGCATCATTGAAAAATACTGACAAAAATGAAATTTTTTTTTAAATTATCTTCTTAATTTTCAAGAGTCTCTACAAAAGCATTCAATTAAAATGAATTATATAAAATATTTAATAGAAACTGATATGTTAATGAATACATTAAAGTTGAAAATAAGATATGTACTTTAAAATTGAAAATGGGACACTAAACTTTATTTTCAGTTACAATTATAAATGACACATTTTGACACAAAAGTAGTAAACAGCCTAATGGTCAAAGGCAGTTGTAAGAAATTTTAGCATCCACCACATAAATTGCCTTTTGGGAAGACTCTTTATAGATAGTGGATCATAATCAAAATTGCAAGGAAAGAAACCCAGAAAACTTCCAAGCACCTGCCCTCAGATATTCATGTAAAAGGCAGAAACACAACAGCTGCTATCTCCTACTATGCATCAGTGGCTAAGGAGCACTGTCCTACCACAAGGTTATGGTTAGACCCCAATTAAATGATAAATTAAAAAATTATGAGAAATTTACCCACTGATATAACTTATCTAAAGGAAAAAAAATATATTAATACAGAAGTCTTGTTTTTACAAACTTGTAAGGTCCAGTAAAATAGTACGCAAAATAGAAAAATAGGTGTTAGATCTTAAAACCAATTTTCTTTTTACAAAATTGCACTTGTTATAAATAAAGTATTATAAAAGAAAACATGCAAGATAAAACTCATGCTGAAAAATAATGCTCTTGTTGATGAAAAATCAGTTAAAGTAGTAATTTATTTTTTTTTTTTAATTTTTGATGAAATTAAGCATTTTGTATTGTTTTTCTCAAAAATATATCTCAATCTTATTAGCTATTAATCTGCTTGTTTGCAGACAGTCATAGCATAGCATTCATTATGTTCCCTATCATTTAATAATCTAATAGTTCTTACAAAGAAATTATATCTGAGTCCACATTAAAAAAAAAATCCTCAAATGAAATTTCAGTAGCAGAGCATATCTGTCAAAATATATGGATGAGTAACTCAAATCATTAATATTCTAGGCTTTCTTCAGTTATGGTGATAATAAAGCCTATATGTAAAAAATGGCAGATATATTTTTTTCAGTAACATTACTTCATGTATGGATTGGCACATATAATGTTGTTGGATTGTCAATTTTATGAGTTGATTCTATGTCATGATCACTTTTTGCAAAAGTACTACAAAATAAAATAAATAAAATAAATTTAAAATATGAAAAATAAACTCAGATTTAAGAACCATGACAAAAGAGATTTTTAAAAGAGACTGTGTCTCTATGGGTTCTTGTTTGGAACCAGCCATTAGTTCACAAAATCATGAATCTTCATAAAAATAGAGATTTGTAGAAATGAAAGTCTACTTTAATAAAATTTTCTAAATATTTAGATTCCATAGTAATATGTATGTAGTTTCAGAATGAAATAAAGCTTAACATTTTGTTGCAAAATGTTATGTAGAAGAAATGTGTAATAATATATTCTAAAACAACAAATTTCAAACACAGAAATAAGATTATTAGAAAATAAAGCTTTTCTACACAGAAATGATTATACAAGCACTGAATAAAATTTAATTTATATGAATTTACCTCTATAAACTTGACACAGATCAAAATAAGCTCTTAATACTAGTTTGGTATGTTCAGCCAGTCCTTTATATACAAATTCATTCCGTTCTAATTCTTCTAATTTCTTGACTAGAGTATCTGGTATTAAAAATAAAACATTTGAAATTGATAATAATATATATAATAAATAAAAAATAATATATTTTAAAAATCTTTTGCTTTGAAGTTTTCAAGTAAATTTAAGGTTAAAAAAAAATACAGTATTCATTAAAAATAAAAAATAATTGAACTATAATTCTGAAAATAAATTTTAAGCAAAAAGCTCTGGAAAATATTCTAAAATCTAGAAACTATTGAAAGAGTATAATTTAAATATGTTTCTGTTATTTCAATTTCTTTTAAATTTAAAAATTTTGATTTCATATTAAATTAATATTAGATTTAATATTATAACTTTAAATTTTTACAATTTAATCATTTAAGATTATCTAAGTTTTAAAATTAAAGAAACTAACGGATTTTAATATAAGTATATGTATAAATAAACAAAAAATTTTATTAGAATTAAAATTATAGTGAAAACTTTTCTTTGAATTTCCTTAACATAAAAATAATAAAAATCATTTTTGCCAGGCAGATGTTTTATTAAGAACATTAATTAATTTGTAAATAAATATAATTTCAATTAGCAAATTAAGTCTAAAATTAAAGTAAAATTGAAAGTAATTATTCCCAGTTATATGTAAATAAATTTCCATCATGAGAAATAAAATAAAAATACATAATTATATTTTAACCTTAAGCTTGCTGAAATGAAAAACAAAGCTTTGGCGAAGTTAAATGAAATTAAAATATTATAGAAAAACCTTAAATATAATATCAAAATTAAAAACCAACTTAATAAAAGTCTACATAAATACCCAGGTTTTAAAAACTATTTTATAAAAGCAACAACCTCGTTTTTTAATATTGCACTTGAATCAACATATTCCATGTTAAATTTAACTTAAATTCAATGATTGACAGGAAAATACAGAAGTTAGTATTTCAGTGGGTAAAAACTTCAAAATAAAAGTAATTTTTAAGGGGGAAAAAAACTCTAGTAGTTATTGAACAATTGAGATTGTCACACTTAAGCAAGCATTTGAATAACAATATAGTAAAAAGAGTTTCCTGTTATACTTCATATTTAATGTGCCTTACTCAGAGGTTTACTAAGCTGCTCAAAGTACACAAAAGGCTTCTAGAATTTTGATACTTGAGATTTTAAGTCAGCAATTGATTTTTATGAATGGTAAAATGAGAGAGTATTCATAAATTTAATGTTGTGCAGTAAAATAAATTGTATGTAACAAAATAACTCATTCATTAATTTTAATTTAGTTTATATTATATATATATAGAAAGACACAGTTTTTATAGAGAGTTTAACTGAAAATCCAATAAATAGAAAAGTAAATCTACTACTAATTGACAGAACAAATATTATAAAACTTCATATGAAATTGTATTTTAGGCAAAGAAAATTTTAAACTCAACCAATACTTTTATTTAGCCTTACAAACCTTTTTTGAACAGATGGCAACATTTGATCAATAATTTACACTGGATACTGAAGTATTCAGTGGAATAAGAAACTGATGCATAACTGAGGACAGTACTTTTCTTTATAAAAATATTCTAAATATTATAGAGACTCTTTCGCTAATGGATGAGTAATTGAAGAAAGTCAGCAATGTACACGAATTTGTTTCATACCATTTGATCAAAACTTTTTTGTATTTAAGCAATTCACCAAAATAATGTAGAAACTTCCAGTAAATGAATATTTCTTATTAATTTTTTTATTCAATCATTTAAATAACTTTGAGAAAATTAAAAGCAACAATTGTTGGTTATAGCTCTAAGTCTTCTTCTTTCTTATCCCCTGGTCTGAATCAGACCAGGTCCATGACATCCTTCGCCTTCAAAGAATCGAGGACAGCTTCAGGGCCATATAAAAGCTCACACTTTGAAAAGCCAATGCAGTTCAGTAGTTGTTTTGGATTAGCTTCGTTAGTATTACATGAAGTGCAGGTGGAAAAGACTTAGAGCTATAACCAACAATAGCTCTAAGTCCTTAAACTTATACCTGGATTCAAATTTAAAGCAGTGTATCTTTTAAATATCAATAAATACATATAACCTTTACTACAGAAAACATATTGTTTCAGTGTTGATGTTGTTTCAACATTATACATTTTTTTTTCATATTTCAGACTGCCATAAAATACTTTTCCTCTTTATTCCAATTTTTCACAAGGAGAGCCATTACATAATCTATTTGATTGATTACTGTTTTTATTTAGTTGATTCATGCTCTTTAATGCATGCTTATCTTAACTTTTCAGGATCAATACAAATGGAAACTATTTTCTTGCCTACTGAATCTTTCACATAATGTGTAAATGACTGGAAATTATTTTCTGTAATATTATTAAAGAATTTTTTTATGAGATGTAACTTTGTAGAATAATGCTTGCAAATTTTCAAGACTGATCTTTAATGGAAGCTTCAATACTCTCAATAGACAACAAAATCGTCTTTGAAACACCAAAACCAAAACTCACATTTGCCATTTAATATAATTTTTAATCTTAAGAACAGCAGATTGATTAACATACTTTTACAACACTTTACTAGATGAAATTTGCAAAGAATGCAGTGATAAATAAATGACTCATAATACGATTTTTCTTGCCCCTTCAAAATTTTAGCTTTAATTTTCTTCCAACTTCAGCACATGTTTGATAATACTGATTTGGTTCTTATTACAAAACAAAACACACTAATCAGCATGGCATTTTATTATAGAAATCACAAAAAAACTATTTACTACACTTTATAAAAAAAGCAAAGATTATTAGCTGTGCAGCTATAGCATAGCACTATAGATTTAGAATGATTTTTAATTGTTTCTTAAAAACACTAATTTCTCAACAATAACTTTTAGCATATCAAGAAAAATATCATAAAAATGTTGGTGTATTGGGCACTTAAATTATATCAAATGACATTATTATAAGCAACTCTGTAAAGATATTTTTATATTTCCTCAATTTCTAAACAATACCTATATTTGTTATAAGATGATTATTATACTGATAATTGATAATGGTATTGAAAAACAGCTTATTTTCAGTAAATTAAATACATAAATGATAAAATGTTTAGAAACATAATTTTTTAGAAAAATTATGTTAAAACTAAAATTTGAAAACAATTTTTAGTTTTAACATAATAAAACTTAAATTTGAAAAAGACAATTTATCTGTGTTCATTATAAATTTCCATTTAAGCAATTTTAGTTAAATTGTTGAAACTTAGGAAAACATAATTCACAATTTAAATTTCTGCAGTAAAGACTAAGAACTAAAAAAGATTGTTAATAAAAATTGTGCACTATTAAACTACAGACAATCATTTTGTATTTCTTTCATAATTTAGTATAGGTAAAAAAATTATAAACCCATAAATGATGCATATTTCGTAAGATTTCTTTTTTCTCACATTTAAATTTATCGAAGCAGTTTAAAACTAAAATTCACTTTATCAATCTCAGAAAAAAATCAATTGAATACTAATGGGAACTAAGTGTTGTTTAATTATAACACTCAAAGAAATATATTTAATACATAATGAATACCTTTTTTCGTTGTTTCCTTTAACAAGAAACTAAATTTTTTTTTTTTTTTTTTTTTTTTTTTTAAAAAAAAATTTTTGATGAATTTTAAGACTTAAAAAAATATCTGGTACAATTAAAGCTATGATAACCTGTACTCTTTAATTAAGCAAATTATACAATACCCACAATATCCATCAACTACAAAACCAATCATATAAATACATAATAAGGAAAAACTTTGCATTGTATTTAGAATTTTTCTATTTTTAAATTATAATTTCTAAGTGAGAAATTCAAAACTGTAATTTTACAAACACATCATTTTCAATTTCTTAAATAAGCTCATTTAAAAGTGAGAAAAATTTTCAACTTTATTTCAATAATATTGATTATGTGCTAGTTCCTTTAAAATATAATATTAAAAACAAATAAGACAATGGTGCAAACAACAAAGAATATTAAATATATTAATTTATAAATAATTTAAAGAATCTATTAAAAGTCATATATAAACTAATAAATTAAAGGAAATAAAGCACATATTTCTTTTTACAAATGAAATAAATTGCGAAGTACTAAAACCAAATCAAATTGATATTATCAGTAGCAACATTACTCAAATCAAATGATTCATTTAATGTTTATTATTCCACAAAAGGCAATAGATAGTCAATTTCATTACTGAAGTATATTATATTTATGCATAGACATATTTTTTCAAAGGAAAAATCAATTATTTATAAATGAACAAAATCTTAAGAAATGTGCAGTTTTGGATATTTACATTTATTTGAAAAAGTTTTATTTAACTCATTTGAAGGACATATAAATATGAATAAAAAATAGTAAATTTAATTTACCCTAAATTTTAAATTACATTGAAAGCAGATTTCTATATTGATTATTTATTGGATGGTTTATTTATTTTACGCATTTCAAATTTATTAGTTTCGTCATCAGCATGTTTAAGTTATAATACAAAAATTAATTGATTTTTTTCAAAATTCCTCCTACTGTATTTAACCACATGCACTTTTAAAGTACTCTAAATTAATAGGTGGTGATAAATAAGAAACCAAAGAAATAAGATACAGCAATTTTAATTTAATTGAATCAGAGAAAATACATAAATTATTTCTAAATCGAATTTGTTTATGAATGAAGAATCATTTATGATTAATAAAACCAATATTTAATGATGAATTTAAATAGATAAATACCATTGCATAATATGGCACGACTTAATCCTAAAGCATCTGCAGTAGCTGAGCTCATATTTTCTACAACACGATGTTTAACTTTTTTAAGAACTGTAGTGAAAAGAAAACATTAAGTTCACAATTACATTTTTCAGATTATATTAAAAATAAAAAATTAAAACTACTTACTTATATCTAAGGTTTTACCCTGCTTAGGATCTGCATGAAGTTTGTTATATGCAATACATACTTCATTCTAAAAATAAATATGTAAACATTACCCTTAAATTTTGAAATAGATTAGAATTATGGTATGTTTAAAATGTAATTTTAAAAAGTCGCTAAAATAAAAATCAAAAATATGCAAAGAATTAAGAATTGAATTCTATTTGGAGCAGCACAAACATTAAGGGCAAATTGTTGAGTCAAATAAGCAGATTACAACATCAAACCGAATTCCTTAACACAACAAATTTCAAACTGTATGTTTATTGGTTGCAAGTCTAAGATAATCAATGCCAAGGAGTGTTTTTTAAGTGAATATGCAGATGAATAGATTTTTTTTGTTGAAATAAATTGATACTTTAAGAGAAAAAAAATTAAATTTGTATAAAATTAAATAATTTGGAAATTTCAATAAAAAATATTAGTGTCCTTATATTTATGTGAAAAATGTTTTAAAAATAATTAATTAGAATTATAAGAAACATTTTCTTAATATTATAACAAGTAAATATTATGGGCTTTTTTTTTTAAGTGTATAAGGAGAATTCTGTTCTTTTTAAAAATATGAATTTAAGTGAATGAAAGAATTAATAAATTTGAATAAAATGTAAAGGTACTGAGAAAAGAAATAATGTACTTTTATTGTACAAATTATTAATTCTGAATTTGAAATTTAGATGGAAGACTAAAGAATTATTTTTGTCAGTGTATTAAAAGTAAAAATTACAGAAAAAAAATTATTTCTCAAAATTGAATTCAAAAATGATGTTATTTATTTTATTGATTTAGATATAACAATTGAATCATTCAAACAAAATTTTATAAAAAAAAAAAAAATGAACATATTTTTGAATATCTGGTAATTATAAGCAGCAGTTACTTTTTACATTTTGTAATATATGTTCTCATAAGTTGAATAAAATAAACATTCTAGCATTTTTGTCTAACAGCATAATTGTAAAAAAAAAAAGTCGAAATGACGAAATTTAAAATTGATTTTGGTTTGTGAGAAAATGTAGTCACCATTTATTCCTGCTATCACCAAGTTGTAAGCTAAAATAGGAGTATATTGAAATTATGATAGACATAGTCAATTTTTCATATTTACAGTACACTGTGTGAACTTGTAAGCAGTGGCACAGTATAAGAACATTAATAATAATAAAATATAATATTAATTCATTAAAATAGCCATTTAGAATACTTTTGAAGTTAAAAATTTAAAAAAATTTTTTTAACTGATTTATATGAATATCTAATATAGAAAATTTAAAGATTTTTGATACTATTTAAAAATAAATTTCAGGGAAAAAAAAAAACATTTATATATAAAGCAAAAATTTGAGCTTTTTTGGCTGTGCCGAAGAAATCAGCTTAAAATAAATTGGGTACACCTTGATTTTCCTGGCAACTGGGATATATATATATATATATATATATATATATATATATATATATATATATATATATATATATATATATATATATATATATATAAATCACCAAATTATATAAAAAATAAATAATCCAAATTGAGGAGCAACTATACACAATTTCACTTTTGGTTTGCATTTCAACAGCACAAGATAGTATAATTTTTTTTCCAATTTAAACATAGGAAAAAAAAAATGTTTACGATTTTTAATTTACCAAGTAGTGAAGAATATGTTGCTTCATTTTTCCAGGAAGATTGTAAATGGACTTGAAATAAAACTATATGTAAAAGAATGTATGTGGAGATACAATGTAAAAAGCTTTTGCTCTGACACTTGGTTTAGTGTGTTTCCAGTATACCATTCTTACAGTACTGCATTTCATTTACTGCTGAACAGAGGAATTAAAATCTCTCATGTTGTATCATAAATAGCTAAATATTTTTCAAAATACTATGATTAACAAGAACAATTATATGAGCGAGGTTAGTTTTCTAGATTTACTTCAAAAACCGAGATGACAAATTAGGGCTCCTAGAAAAATAGTTGAAATTGATGAAAGCTTGTTCATGTGCTGGAAAAAAAATTTGGCAGTGTACTTCAACACAAAGATGTATTCAGCAGGCTATACGATGAAGACAGTGAGTGTTTTGTAGTTCAGATACCAAATCAAGAAGCATCACTTTAATATCAATGACTGTATAATATATAGTGGAAGGATCAATAATTAATCCAAATTGTTGGCAAACTTACAAGATAAACAAGTTTGAAAAGACTGGTAAAAGCCATTCAACTTTGAATTATACTTTTAATATTGTTGATCTAACAATGGGTGTTCACACTCAAAATGTGGAAAGAGTTTTGATTTCACATTAAAGGCAATTGTTGAGATGGAAGCCACAAATTATGTGCAAATGATTGTAACTTGGCATTGTTTTCATCTTAGTTGCAGTGGAAATCATAGTATACCATAAATTGTTATAAAAGAAAGTGAAAGTAACATTTTAAGTGTAACAAAATGATAATTTCATTAAAAAGAAACTGACAAAAATATTTTTAGGCATACTGTTGATTTAAATAAAGAATTCTTAATGGAACTGAAGAAAAAGATTTCTGGGAATTGCAAGGCAAAACACTTCAAAATAAATTATTCTATTCAATAGCAAGCACTTAATTGAAATGAAATGAGATGTATTCAGAGAAAATGATTCTGAAAAGCAACAGAACATGAGCGAGGCCAAATAACTTAACAAATAAAAGCTTGTTTGAGTGTGCAAATAATATTTGTCAATAATTTTTTTAAATAATATTTTAATATTGTTTTCATAACTTTTATTTCTTTTTTTACTTTTTTCTTTAAAGATAATAATGAATAACATTATTAATGCATTAACCTTCTGAAAATAGATTTTTTTTTTTTTTTGAAATTTATAAAGGAATTGCTGATGAGTTGGAAATCATTATTTATATTTCCCCAATTAAGTGGAAATTAAATTCTGATAATTAAACAAAAATAAACACTTTTAAAGAATTTTTAAAAATCGCAAATATTTTTTATCTGGGAATACGATTATAAATTTCATTAAAAGAATAATAATGTTTTAATTACTTTCCTCACAAAAATTTTATCAAAAAAAATTCATATTACAGATACTTTGAAAAAATGATTAAAGGTGATACAAAGAGGATTTGAGATTGTATAATATAATTAAATGCAAATCTGTAAAAGAAAAGCAGTTGTAAAGGAATAAAACATAATATTTTACAACAGTAATTTACAATTTTGCAGATGTATTACAATTAAAATGCAATATTTATGATATTTTAATGATATATTCAATAAGTATTCATGTATGTATTCATTTATTCACTAGATAAAGAAAACTGATTCATCTTTGTTCTGTAAAATTTTGTTGTGATGTTCAGATAAAATCCTAAAATTTTGTAAACTTAACTGTAAATATTAAAAAATAAATCTAGAAATGTAAGCAATTCTGATGGTTCTGATTAATAATATGTATTTAAATTTTTCAAAAGTCTAGAAACCTTTATCAAAAAATCTTTGTCTAGAAATAAATAAAAAATTCAATTAAAAATAATTAATAAGTAGTAATTACAAAATGTTTACCTTCACAGTCTTGATCATTTTTGCCACCTCAACTTTACTTTTACCTTTTACAGTTTCCCCATTAATAGCTGTTATTTCATCCCCACATTCTAAAGTGCCATCTTTTGCAACTGGTCCATTTTCTGATATCTGGACAAGATAAAGACAAGGACAAAAGGGAGCTCCTCCACCAATACTTATGCCTATAAGATTTTTGTCATCTTTTTTTAAAGTTATACTTCCTGATGTCACTGTCATACCCCTAATGAGAAAAATATGTTTACTGAAATACAATAATAACTAATTATCTGAGAGTTAATTCGATATGCAGTCAGTGCAAAGCAAGCACAAAGAAAAAATATATGTAGGCAATGCATTTAGATATAATTGAAATGTATCAACTAAGTACTTTTGAATAACCAATGATGTATGAAGAAAGCAATGAAGTAATATAAAAAATTATCAAAATTCAACTTTGTTTCCTTCTTGGTAAAATTTACAAAAGTGAAAAATTTTTTGATTGAGAATTGAGAAAAATTTTACTCTTAATAGTTTATTTTTTCATATTCCATTCTATGTTACAGTCAGTCAGTCAGTCATTCTAGGTTTCAATGTATAAGTCTCAAAAAATTTAAATTGTTGACTTTTCATCAGCCATTGAAATTGAGCTTTATATTACTTGAAAAAAATATAGCTTCATATATTGAAATGCAAAAATGTTTAAAGATGTGGTGATTAATGCTTGACAGATTTTTAGGGAAAATGTGTAATATAAAATTAGGAAAGTGGAAATGAGTTATGACACATTATATGAAGATTGAACAAAAAAAATGTAAATTATTTTAGAGAACTTTTACTTCAATGATGTATACTTTTTCTATTTAGTTTTAAAGGCATTTCTAATGCTTTTGATATTTAATAAGTGAATGCAAATTAAATTCTTAGTAAAAGCTAAATACAAATTAAATTATTTAATAACAGCTAAATTTTAAAAATGTAATTAGTGTTAAGTCTCCAAACAATGAATCAATATTTCATTCCCATTTTAAAAAATGATATAATTAAAAGTAAAAATTATGTAATGCGACTTAAAGAAATTACATAAATATAATTGAAATTATCTCAACACATTGAAAGAATTGCTGATAATAAAACCCAGTTCGGGCATTAAAAATTTTCTAATGTATTTACAAAATATATCGTAACTATTTTTGGACATTAAGTAAAGTTAAATAATTTTTTTCAGAATTGAAACTATTTAGAAAGTAGTATATTCTAGCTATTTAAAAAGTAGCATAAGACAGAAAATGCACAGTAATTGAGATATCTTCTGCATGAATAATCAAACTAAGCAACATAATTAATGTAAAATAATCTTAAAACTACAAACAGATTTTTGCTATCTTACCTAAATAAACAGTTACTAAATATTTAACTTTAATTTTGTTGTATGTTTCATATTATGTACTAAACTATGAAAAATTGTTTTAGATATTATTTGATTACACAGAATTAAAATATAATTAAGAGAATCATAATAGCATACATCAAAAGATTTTCCTCTAAGAATTTCATCATGATTAAGGGGTAACATGAAACAATCCCTATCATATTTAATCTTTTCATTCCAGCATCTTTGATTCAAGAAAATGCTCCTACAGCACATTAAATACGGATATTTCTTATTTCTCTTGCATATATTATATTCTCTCATTGAAGTTTTCATTAAAGTATTGAAAATTTCATAGTGAAAAGTCTTTCATATTTTGAAAAAAATTCCTGCTCAATGTTTTCCCTAATTTTTGTGAAACAGTGGATGGGTTTACCATAAATATCATATTGGTAAACAAAATTTTTTTCCTATACAAGATTTATTATGTATGATTTAAATGTCAATAAAATTGTCAATCTCTCTCTTAAACACATGATTAAAACAGTTACAAAAGAAAATACTCATTAATAATAAACAAGGTTATATATAAGATAATAAGGTACATTACAAATCATAAGCAATGTTATTTATGAACTGGATGGTTTGCCTACCATTTCTCACATCTCTTTTCTATATCATTTATTTCTTATTGGATATTGAATATTTTGTAAGTTCACTAATAGGCAGTAACACCATTTCTTGTCAGTAGATTTAATATAGATCTGTTACAAATTACTTTGTAAACAGCAACCTACAGTGTAAATGAGTGAATGGAATGCAACAAAACTTTGTTCATGGGATACACAAGAAAGGTGTTCATGAAATTTCTGAAAAAGATAGTTTCAAAATTTTCACTAGAGGACTGTTTAAGGAAAAACATGAATTCTATATAATAAACCAAAACAGAATACAGAAACAATATAAACATTTATTGACTAGTTTTTGATCACCTTGTCATTAAATCATTAAGTAAAGGTAAGTAAGAAACAAAAACAGTTCAATTTATAAAAACAAGAACAGATCAGGACAAAATTGCAAAAGAGGAGTAGTTATTAATTATGTTTAAGATGATGAAGGGAAAGGTGCTTTATGTGATCCCCCTCATTCACCTGCAAAATTTAAAATCAATTGATAGTGTTCAACAACAGATTGTAACTGATCAGTTGTGAGGCTCTGCACATAAACTGTTCATTAAATCATTTAACATCACAGTACCTCCGCAGTACAACAGACTTTTTAAACAAATCTATACCAGAAATCATATGGAATTAGATCCAGTAAACATGAATTAAAAAGAAATGGCTAATAACATGTTCCTCTGTGAAATGTAGGAACAATTGTGCTTTCATGGATTTATGCATATGTAGTGGTGCACCATTCTACATGAAAATGGTCAAAGTAAGGATTTTGCTTTTGTGGCACAACAAACAATTGCACCATGTCATGGTACCAATGGCCCATAATAGAACATGTAACAGACCCAAATTCACTAATTTTCTCTATGAAGAATATTTCAAAGATGAATGTTACTGTGAATCCATACTAGGAAATGACTTAGAAATGATAAGGGAACTTCAGTATGCATCTAAATATTTTTTTGTGGATTTAGTTCAAACACGGCAATTTTTTATGTTGACTGTTCCATTGAAGTAGAAATAAGCCTTCTTGCTCCATATAATAATCAAAGGCTTGACAGCCATTCTGTTGAGAAAATTGCAAATGAAAGACATTGTGGCTTGTCCCTGTCAAACAGCTTCTGGGTATGGTGCATCTTGTATGGGAAGTAGTGCATTACATTTGAGTACTTCTCAGATGGTGTTGTAAGAATAGCCTGTTTTTCAAGAAACACCCTATACACTACTACCTTCAAACTCTGATGTCTATGACTGTGTATCAATAGCTGACATGATAGCATAAACAAGTACCAGTGTGACACATTTTCGGCCTCTTATAGGTTGAATTTTGGTTTTTAAGTCTTTTCAAATCTCTTAATCTTGACCCAGATACCTTTAATAGATATTGGTCATGCCATAGGTTCTTTCTATGACAAAATTCATAAACTACTGTAGAAGCAGTCCCACTGTTTTCAATAACATAAATTTAGTTAAAAATACTGTTATTATTGCAGAAAGACACATTGACTTAAACATAACAACATCAGCAAACATTTTAAATCCATAAAGTTTTCTCTTCTTCCCAATAAAAAACTCACAAAATCTTATAAATATCACTTCATTGAAGTTTAACATCACTGCAATAAAAGCACATTCTTATTTATAATCACTAAAAACATTCTAATATGCACAAAGATGGATGTAATGGTTATCGCTGCATTTATTTATAATATATCACAATTAAACAATTCACATGTATTACAAATATTATATTTGTAAAATTTCGTTCTCCAATATTTCTTCCTTTTAGGAATATATTGTCTAAATATCACTCTTGAAAGGAATTTTATAATGACAATCAGTTCATTTTCCTTTTTTTTTTTTTAATTTTTAGGCAATATTTGAAGATTTGTAAAGTGTATATTTTTTCCTTAACATGAAATGTAAAATATCCACAAGTAAAGCAAATAAAATATTTAGCTAAGTATTTTTATCTTGTAGCGATGCATGAACTTTTGTAAATTTAAAAATGAGCTTGTAACTTATATTAGTATTCTGCTAATGAAAATTAAATGCCTTTGATAAATATCTATAATGCCATCAAATAAATAAATAAATAAATAAAATTTAATTCATTCATCACAGGAATAGCATCAATATTTATAAAACTTTTTATCTTAATTATTTTATTGTTTTTTGATTTCTACATTACTCAAATCTTTAACTGTTTCTTTTTTGAAAGAAATAAGCCAACACATGTTATTTCTGGTTAAAAAAATGTTCACTCTAAAAACTTTGATTTTACAACATTTAATCTCAAAAGGATGGCAATTAAGTTTTGCTCAATTGTGTTGTAGAAATTTGATCAGGCGAAAGTTAAGCACTCAAAAGCTTTCTTTAATCCATGACACAACTGCTGTACCATAGTCATACTCAAAAATATCTACTTTTATGGTACAACAGTTACATAGCTAAAAGGAAAATGTTAAAAAGGTATTCGAATTAAATGGTACCTTTTATTCCCTAACTGTTTTTAAAAAATCTCCTTATCTTTAGTCATTTATATATCTTTAGTTATTCTGTAACAATGACATCTTTTTGCAATAAAAATTTTATTTAACAAAATCATAGGAATAAGAAATATTTAACAAAAAAATGTTAAAAGATATAGGAAACAAAATATTAATACAAGTAAAAAAAAACAACCAACTCCCACATAAAAACCAAAATTTTGAAGAAGTAATAAGAGTACTAGAAAGTAATGTCTATTGGCTATGCATAAGTATTGTTCAATTTTAATCATTGATAACATATTTAATATTAGGGTAAGAATTTTTATAAATGAATTTAGCTTTTTTTTGTGTTTAGATTTACAGATCAATTTTACTTTTACAATATTGTATTTTAAATAAGGGTTAAAATATCAAAGGTGTATACTCACTATAGCATTTAATACAGGTATTAAAAAAAACAGATAAAATATATACATATTCTATAAAAACACTTGTAAAGTTTATTCGGCTGTGAAACTTATTGATATTGACACTGACTGATTTAAAATAAAAAGACTATTAACAAAGTTACATAGTATAAGAAGAGCTTATTACCATTCTAAAAATTTAGCTTTGGCAACTTTTAACTTGGTTCTTTCAAGATTCATGATAACATGACTATGATAAAAATTGATTTCTTTGACAACAAATAGAAACAAATCCTAATCAAATTACTAAAAAATTACTAGAAAATAATTTACCATTAAAAACAAACTGGAAAAATAAGCAGATATAACTGGACTAAGCTTACATAAACTGGTATAGTAAATAAGAATATCTATACTTAATATTGCAACTGAGTATGACAGAAACATATCTTGATCAGAAGCAACAAGAGATGAAAAAATTATTCTACATGATAATTTATTATGTTTAAAAATTGCCTTTTTCTAACTCAAACAGTAAATATGGATAGACACTGACTAAGTCAAATTCATACAGGGCAGTTGCTTCATACCCCCAAATCAAATAGAAAGTTCATTTTATATTGTAACTTAAATAGAATTGCTTGCATAATCGAAAAGAGTTTATTGTTGTGAAGCAGAGTGGGCACCTAAAGAAGTTTTTGCTCCAGGTCTCAATCAGATTAAGTTGGGCCTTATAAAGTAAATTAAATCAGGAAAATGCTAATATACTAGTTAAAAGCATAAAAAAAACTCAATTATGAGACAGTAATATCTGGTTAAAATATTTGGAGGCCATTATTACTACATACAACTACATAGATAATCAAGCTCAAAAATATCAAGTCATTGTTTACAGAGAATTAGGTACTGAATTCTATTTTTGTTTAACAAACAGAATTAGTAGTCTTCTAATATATGAGGGTAACTTTGTAATTTTTGAGATACGCACAGACGAGAATTTACAAAATAAAAATAATTGTTTAATTTTAAAATACAAAGTATTTTAATACAGAAGATGATTTTTTACTGACTTACTTCAACTTGTTTAGCGTAGAATAAATTTTAAACAGAAGAAAAAATGGAGTTGACTTGAGAACATTTTCGCATTTGATTTTCTAAGATTTTAAAGCAGGATTAAATTAAGAAGAATGCGTTTAACGGTTGCAATTAGCATTTGGTCACGAATCTCCAGCTCGTGCTACTATATTCAGATGGGTTAGAGAATTTAGAAGAGGTCGTAATTTTCTTCAGGGTGAAGAACACACAGGAAGGCTGCTGTCGGCAGTAATCCCGGATAATGTGTCTGCAATACGAATAATGTTAATGGATGATAATCGTTGTACCTATCAAATGATACAGAAGGAACTCAACATTTCATCCGCAGCCATACACAAAATCATTCATGGAGAATTAAATATGAAAAAAGTAGTTTGCTGTTGGGTTCCCCATAATCTAACTGAGCATCAAAAAGAGGAGCGTGTCAGAATCAGTAAAGAAAGTTTTAAATTGCTAAATGATGGTGGCCATAGCATCCTTTCTAAAATTGTAACAGGTGATAAAACGTACATACTGTTTTTTGACCCTATAATAATGAATATTTATTGGTAATAGAAAGATTATTCATTTTGAAATATATATAAAACTATTTACTTAATGAAAAATATAACATTACTTTCCAGTTCTCTAAATAAAATCATAAAAAATAAAATTATACAAATGCAAATAAAATTACATGCGATCTTCCATGTAGAAAGATTGGAAGCAGTTAGGTTCATCTGGATCAGAAGAATGAATTCTTGAATAATCAGATTCAAACATTCTTTCTTAATTAAAACCTTAAAATAAAAAACTAAACAATAAAATAAATGAAACAGAACAAACAAAAATAAAATTAAAGAATTATAACATAAAAACTTCAAAATAAATCTAAGGAAATAAAATATACTTTATAAGTTAATTTTTTTAAATAAAAGAATGAATGCATTTTGTATTCATGATTAATTACTCTTTTAAGAATCACATGTATTTCTACAAAAACATTAAAAGACTGCTTGTATATAGTTATGGAATAACAACATAATTTTACATTAATAAAAATAACACTTATTTATATTTTACTTTTTGTAAACTTTATATTAAATTTTCATTCACACAGAATAACAGTTTTCTTAGTGTACAGTGCAAAATCTTAATGTTGTTAAATTAGAAAAATAGTTTTGCTATTTCTTTAAAATAAAACATTTTTTCAAGTTGCAGATATGGTAATAAAAAAAACAAGAAAGTAATTTTTTAAAAAAAATTAATATTTTATCAAAATTAAACAAGCATAAATATAAGTGATACAAAAATATAACAAGATATGAAAAGATTAAAGTATTACTCATTTTTACAAACTTCTAATTTATGAATATTCACATTTTTACTAACAAGTGAAAGTCCCTACCATGACACTATAGAGACAATGATAACTTTAATTTCTCTTTATGAACTAAAATTATAAAAACTATCTTTTTTGTGAATTATTGGTACATACAAATAGTTTTTTTTTATTTGATTTGACATATTTTAAAAAAAAAATTATGTTTTTTTTTATACAAAAGCTGAGAACTTGATTCATTTTGAACAAAGTGACACATGTATTTATTAAAGCCAAAAATAAGTGAATATAAAACATGTGATAGGGAAGAATTGTGATGACAAACTTGATTCTTCTTCCCATAGACTGCACCATAGAAAGAGAAGATATCTTTAAAAAGAGTTTGAATTCTGTTGTTCTGTAGTTTGTTTCATCTGAACAACTTAATTTCTGAAGTCAACAGGCAAATCAAACTGGTTTCATTGAGGAATTTCAGATATGTTGCAGATTAAGAAATAAACATATTTATTAGTTAAAGAAAAAGATAAAATTTTAAAGGAAGTAAGCAAAAAAGAATAATAATAATAAAGAAAAATATTGTCGAAAATGTGGAATTTGAAGGAACAGTCTCTTGATAATTTAAAAAGCGTGCCAACAAAAATGTTCAAAAACTACTTATATCAAACTATGCTAATATTAAAGCTTGGAGAATTTAAGAAAATTTGTTGTAAGACCATTTGACATTTTTTTTTTATCAGAGAATTGTAAATTTCTTTTAGATGTGGATGGATCACTGCTAAGGCCTAACTATTGGATCTTGAATCGATTTATATAGAGTTCCTCTTACCTAATGTAACTCCTGTCTTATAGTTCATGGATCAAGCATAATCAAAAACTTTAAGCACGAAAACTGTAGGCAGCTTTTTCAAAGAGTGATGTGGACTCTTGTTGGAGCAGACTTATGAAATTGATCTTCTAAATAACAACACATTTGTCAATCAATGGTTAGAATACCTTTCTGATAAGCCATTCCATATAACATCTCAATGACGATCTTCAACTGACAACGATATCGTTAAAACTATATTAGAGCCAGATCCTTTCTTGACAAAACCAGAAGTCGCAAAAAGGTTTAATTCAGCACATCAAAACCTTTTGGATTATATTTGGAAGATAGGAATGGTGTGGAAATATTCAAGATGTGAACCTCATGAATAAGTCAGAATTTGAATAATCAAGTCTTCAAACAAATCTCTGCTTGCTATCAAGCCTTTCTTTAAGCATATAAAAATGAATGAAAAGTAAATAAGTAAATGAAAAAGAGCTCAGCAATATTCCAAGAAAGAACAATCCAAAATAAATAAAAAAAAGTAGCCAAGAAAAAAGTTCATCCATTAACTCCAGAATTAGGCTGAGGAATTCTATTATATCCACCATATTCCTCAGACCGATCACCCAACTATCACTTGTTTTTGTCCTTATAAAATATTTTGAAGAGTGAAATATTCAAATGCATAGAAGATATCAAACAAGCAATGGTTCAATTGTTAGAACAAAAAGATGAAACATTTTTCAAAAATGAAATATACGAACTGTTGTCACGTTGGCAAGAAATCATTAATAATAGTAATTATATTATTTACTAAAGTTTATTGATGATAAGAAAAATTTTGTTTGTTTTATTCTAACAATCGACAGAACTTTCAGATAGACCTGATGCATTTGGTTAGTCTAATTTAATAAATAAAGAGTTGCCTATTTTTGGAACAATCTTAAAAGTAAAGGTGTTACATTTAAAAAGAATTTATAGAAGGTGATGCAAATTTGGGAGCTAGAATAGCATATTTGTGGTGGAAAGCTATCATTAAACAATGAAGAAATGGAGAAATTTCAAAATAAAACATTTATTGCAGCCAAAACTTGATCAAATATTGAAAAGATCAAATAGTGAATAGCAACAAAATAGACCTTGAGATATTATAGAGAAAGAGCTTCACACTTAAAACTGCAGTAGTAGCCCCAATCTATAAACATAGTTAAGTGAGTTATCATTCTGTTTTGAGGTAATACAACATCAAACCACAAAAATGGAACAGATAATGACTGGAAAGGTGAAAAGCTTTTAAGGCAATTTCAAAACATGCTCGGCAGGTAAAATATGTTAATCAAAAAAGTACATGGATCAGTAACATTTTTAAAGATTGGTTTCTTAAAGAGTTTGTGCCACTAATAGTGAAGTTTTATAAAAAAAGCCAGAAATAGCTCAAAAAATGCTTCAGTCATATACAAAACTGAAAATGGCCAAGATTTAATTCAAAAGTTGAAAACCTCAATCTGAAAGATTTGACTTATCCAATTACAAGTGCCTGTGATAAAACATGTCATATTTAATCTCATGATGATGGAATAAGCTACTTGATGAGGACAGAAAAACTGATAAAAACAAATAAGATGAAACACACAGAAATATTTTGCTCTTAGAGCAACATATCCTTGAATGTGAGGATGCATCTGGGACTAAAGCAAGAAAGTTGAATTTGTTTGCAAAGAAATTGTTGCATTTGTTATTAACAATAATATTGAAAATGATGAATCGGATCATATTAAGCACAATAAAGTAATTCACAATATTTGAGTTAATATTCAGTTAATATATAATACATACAAAATAATAGTTTTGAGTATTTACTTCAAGCAAATCATAAGTAATTATATGAAAATAATGAGTTAGAAAAAATCTTGCACAGTTGCTAATCTTACTTGTCATTTGAAGGATGAACTGTCAGCTGGTTGTATTTTTATTTTTTAGTATAACACTAAAAATACTCAACTTCTAATGAATAATAATTTTAAATTCCATGATTTTGCATCAATTTAGAATTTAAACATATTGTTTTTTAATTTCAAACCACAAAATTTCTTAACTGTTTAATCCAAAAATAAATACTTTAAAAAAAAAAAAGAAAAAAACTGTAATGTAGATTGTTAATTAAGTTTCAAATTAACTCAACATAAAAATATTTTCAGAGAAAATACTTTAGATTTTTTGAAAAAAGTATCCAAAATATATAAAACAATTACAAAAGAAAATTAAATCTTAACCATGGACAAATTAATATAACCTTTTATTACCCTTTGTCAAAGAAACAAATTAAAATACCTTTCACTGACTGTTAAAATCTCCAAAAAAAAAGTATGCTTAAAATACTTGTATTAAAATTCATGATTTTTTTTTCTTGTAAAATCATCAAACATTAATTATTTTAATGTCAATTATTAAAAAACATATTACATAACTTGAGTTTGGTTTAGTTTGTTTGTCATTCAAAAGGGTTTTTTTTTTTTTTTTTTTTTTTGCACACAAGGGCTAATTTGACCAGAAGTAGGGTTCGAACACATGAACTGTTGAAACAAATACATAACTTAAGAATGGAATACAAATTTATATCAATTTAAAATGTCTCCATTTTTCTCAAGAATCAAAGAGAGAGAGAGAGAGAGAGAGCTTGATTTAAAAAATATTTGAGAAATGCTTTATAAAATGTAGAAAATAAACAACTTAGTGCCTATTTGCAAAATAAATTCTCAAATCTATTGATTATAAAATTTTAAAGTAAACATTAAAACTGCACTTTTTTTAAGGTCTATAATTTTAGAATAAAAAAGAGCCATATTATTTCCTTCATCAAGGGTTAACATGAATTTATTTTTATTAATGTGAATACATGTTTTTATCGTGTGTACTTAAAAAATTGAAATGTTTTAAATCTTTGTTGTGATAAAATTATAGGTAGAATAGCATTTTTACACATGAATTTTTTTAATTGATTGATCAATTTAAAAAATTGAAAAAATTATTACTAAAACATAATTTTTTTATTTTAAGAAACATGGTTTCACTCAAATAATCACATTAAAATTAAGTCTGTATTTCAGTGACATTGAATTCTCATTTATTCTCTAAAAAACCATTACTTTTAAAATTATCTAAGCTGCTTAATGAACAATTAACATTTTGGCCTTTGGGTTACATTTTGACCTTCATGGGTTTGAATCCCAATTCAGGCTTAGATATTTATAGTGGTTTGGCAGCCATTTCAAACCATTGATAGCAACCTAATTAGCATTCATCAGCAAAAATGAACTATTCAGCAACACCAATGCCAAAAGGCATTTCTTAGATAGTTTCTTAAACTTTTAAAGATTATTTCCAAACAAAAGATTTGAAAATTGCTCATAGGATCACAGAAAAAACACTGTTGCAGCTTTAGAAATGTTTACAAATCGATTTAAAATTCAGAATTTTTATTTTGTTCAGTAGAGTGAATATAGGTGGTCTTTTTTAATTAATAGATTCAATTTAATTTTTTGAATTTATGTATTGCATTTTATTTTAATCACATTAAATACTAATCAAATATTTAAATTGATGTTACACTTTTACAATATTGCTGTACTATTTATTTTATATTTTATTCATATTATTTCTTGCTGTACTTCTATTTATATGAATGAGAAAAAGATATTACAAGTACTTAATATTATTCCATTGACTATTTCTGTAAAAAAAACATACATCAATAAATCTAGCAATTTAACACCATATAAACTTAAAACAAAATTTTGAGATACTAGTTTCAACAAAGATATAAGTTAATTTCTTTATTACATCGAGAGAAAAAAAAATTGTTATAATTGACATCATTTTGGGGAGAAAATGGTCCATGGGATAATATTTCAATATCTTATTTTATTTTAAATATTCATGAAAAATGATGAGGGTAATGTATGCAGGGCATTTTTTAAACTTCAATTTAATATATGCTTGAAACATTTATATACATATATTAACTAAAAAATAAATATTTGACAGCTTAAATTTCATTTTTTCAAATGCTTAACAAAAAAAAATTTTTTTGACATTTATTTTAAAATGTTAATTTATTACTTAAATTTAGTTCAGCTATTTTCTTTTTAATATCAATTCAAATCAATGACTGTTTATTTTTTATGTGTAAATATTAATCCATATTTTTCCTGTTTAAACCAGTAACTTTAATATTAAAACATTCTTTAACTATAATATAAGAACATATATAATCTCTAATTACAAAAAAATTTATTCTTAATTTCCATTTTAAGAATCTAATTTTAATTTGACCATTTAGCCACAGGTGCCTTTTGATCCAGGACTCTAAATTCTGAACTTTTTTTGGTGATGAAGAAATGTTGCAAAAATGACGTACCGTGATATGCGTGATGACGTAAATACTAATGTTATTAATTTAGAATTTTCTGCATAATTCTTATAATAATAATTATAGGTCTACACATCTATGACATAATAAGAACCAGGTTTTTAGATACATAAGAAAATCTGCCAAAAAATCACTAAACTCAGAATTTGGCATTCTGGATTATATGGCACCTGTGCTGACCATTTGGTATTATCCTCATAGAAAAAAAAATTAATGGCTCTTCCATTACTATATGGATTCTTATTAAGATAAAATCCAAACATATCAGACATGAAATCAATATTCTAATTGATATTGTACAAATTAAGAAATGAGATATATTACATTCTGAGCTGATTTTATAAGAATTTGAAATCCTGAAATCAAATATGCCATTTTTTTCATAGAAGATCAAATATCCTTTAGAACTAGACATATTACTTTAATAAAATAAAGATAAGAAAAAAAAAAAAAAAAAAAAAAAAAAAAACAGAAATGAACTCTTACATAATATAAGCATAAATATTTAAATCAGGGAGACATTCTCAATTATACATTATTTTTCCTTTTTACACTATCTTGGAATGATTTTTTTTTCCTCAAAAAGTGACTAAAAAAGCTGATTGTTTTCTGCAAAACATTATTTGAGACAAACAAGCTATACATAAAGCTTCAAAACTCCTAAATATTCAGACACAAGGATAGGTTCTCTATTTTATCACTTGAGTTACATTTTGCTTGAATGAGTAATTCAAATAAAATCTATATTATTTAAGGAGTGAACTATCAGCCACTATACATATTCAGACATATACTGGAAATTGTTAAGCCAGAAGCAATATTCACAATTTATAGCATGAGAATGAAAGCAATAAGCAAATCATTTAGTCAAAATGGAAGAATATTACACTTATAAAATATGCAAAAATGGAATTCAATCTGCTTTAATTTAACATACAAAAAGGTAGAGCTAAAAGAGAAAGAGTGATTCTACACAAAGATTATTTAATCTCCAAAATATATATAAAAACAGGTAAAAAAAAATTTTCAAATACTGAAATAGTAAAATATTTTTTCTGTTTCTTATTATATTTTCTATCCACATAACAATGTAAAATAAGATAAGAAAATGTTATATATTTAAAAGTATCTATGAGTCAACTTTATTTCTACTTCATAAAATGTTTTAAAAAATGAAGGCAGCACAAAGAGTAACAAGGTAAATAGATCTTCAAAAGTATAATGCGAGTGGAAGATGGTAAATAATAACTCTAATTATCACATATCCTACGTCTAATTACGAATAATATGGTCTGAATTGAAATGCTGGTTACTATAAAAATGTATCAAAATAGAATTTAGGAATACAAGGGTTTATTTTATTAACAAAAATGATGAGCATACAGATAAATTAATAAATTAAATTTTAAATATTTCTGAAAAATTGTCTGTGAAATTTATTTTAAAATTCACTTAGAAAAAAAATTTTCTCATGACCATTGCGGGAAAAATTTTTCCAATTCATATGGATAATATAAAACAAATTAAGATTAATTACATTTTATCTTCCTCCATATAAAATGCATCATCAGTCTCTAAATCTAACATTTTGAAGAATGCACAAAAGCTTAGTTTTAAAATAAATAAATATTACATATCAGTAATCACTTGTAACCGAAACTGAAATTCCAAATCTTCACCACATCAACAATTCAAGACAACACAGATGCTATAGGAATGATAGTTGCAGTTAACAAATGCACAAAAAATTAATTTTTAATGAAATGAAAACAATGTGTAAACTTTCAAAAAAATAAATCAAATTATTTCTGAATATGTTTTTCTTAATAATTTCACACTGTTTCAACTAGCTGATTAATTAATTTTTTTACTTTGTTTAAATTTATATCGCAATCATGTCATTCAACCAATCATCATCTTTAATTTCTCTCGGCATTTAAACTGCAATAAAATAGAAGGCTGCGCAACGACGGTCGTAATCCACGCATCGTGGGGATTGTATAAACAAAAAATTTACCAGTTGCTCTCATTTTTAAACTTTTTACACATTGATCTCTTTCCTTATGGGTTTAAGTTGTGTCTGCCACATAACTTATTTGCCTTTCAAGCGTGAAGCGAATCAAGACCAAAGACTTATAGCTATTTGTAATTTATGTTGTAAAACATGAGTAAATAAAATTAAAACCAAAACTATAAATCTTATTTATATATTTTCCTATCGAACAAAATATGGGTGAAGTTTCAGTTTTGTTGTTTTTGTCATCTGCTATGTTAATCGGATGCTACATGGCAGGAATGATACCACTAATAGTTTCTCTGTCTGAGGTAAATAATTTTTATAATTTTCTATGGTTTATAGTGATCTTATTCAACTGCTTATCTATTGCATATCAATATTTATACATGTATTTTCGCATATTGTATATAAAAAAAATTAACATACATTTAAAAAGATGCATATTATATCAGTTTTTTTTTAAATTTAAAATATAATTATTTTATCCTTTCTTTTATGCTGAGAACTAACTGAAATAAAAGTGTCAAAGTAGTGCAGTGTTAATATTTTTCTGTATGAATAATGCTTAAATATAAATTATATAGTCTTTTTCGATGTTACCTGCAGTTTATGATTTAACCTATTCATTAATGGACTAAGGACATGCACAAAATTTCTTTGCCTCTTGTATGCATAATTGACTCTTGAAGTAAAAAGCTGCCACATTTTTTTTTGTCAAAAAATTTAGATATTTATTATTTATATGTTATAACATAATTGAAATATAATAAAACAAGTATGAAAACAATATAAGTGTATTATTTTGTAAATTATAAAGGCCATGTTTGAAACATTAATTATAATTTCCAGACACATCTCTGTTTAAAAGATTTTTATGCACCTATTAAAATAAACTAAGCTAAGAAAAGTGCTATATTTGTTATATGTTAATATTTCAGAGCATTAACTTTATTTTCAATTATTTATAAATAAGTACAAAATTTTCAATTATTTATAAATAAGTACAAAGAATATTGTCAGTATTATAATTTAATATTTGAAGTTATATTTATTGAAAAGTGAGTGGTTACAATAAAATTCACCTCAAGGATAAGTTTAAAGCAAACAATTAAAAAAATATTTTTTGTAAGCTTTATTGTACAATTTACTTTATGTAAAATACTTTTTACATAAATTATCACATAAAAAACTTTTATAATTTGATAATATTCATAAAATTTTTAAGAATTCAAATTCCAGAAACTTAAGTTAATATTAAATTCTTAGAATCTGCTTACAAATAAGCCTAGTAGTAAACAGCAGTTGAAATAACTTCTGATGAAATTTTTGTATTTGTTTGCATTAAATACTGAGATAAGAAAAACTATCTGATTCACTAGAAACAAAGGTCAAACAAAATAAATAGATAGTAAAAATATCTGTTTTTGCTAGTTACAATAACATAAACAGTTATTGTAACTATCAATAATAATAAAAGATTTAGTGTAATTGCAAAAAATTAAAGTTTTGGATAGGAAGAAACTGTAGGAGCATGTGTTTGCAGTAGGTAAATTATTATTTTTAATGTTTATTTACAACTTTATACTGGACTGTGAAGACAGAAAAGAAACATTGGCATCATGATTTTGAGCTGTAAAATATGGTTGTTATTCTAAAAAACTTAAAAAAAGTTCCAAAGCTAAAATTCTCTTTTTCAAGTTAAAATTAAACCAGAATAATTCTAAGCACTTTAAACTAAGCCCCAGTATAACAATAAAAAAGTAGAAAAAATTAAATATCTAACATGAAATATTTCAATTCAAAAGAACAGTTTAAAAGTTCACATAGGTCAATATCAAGTTAAACCATAGTTTTTAATAAAAATAAATAAAAGCAAAACTTCATACTATGGAGCTTTTTCAACAAGATCCTGTTTGTAAAAAATGCCACAAGTGTGAAGAATTATCATTTCATATTGTATTTGAATATAATGCCTTTGCCTTTACTTTATTGACAACTTTGGGTACTCAGGATACTAAAGAATTATACATTGGCTCTATAAATAGCACTTTTTACTTCTAAAATAGAGTGAGAGACTATAATAAATGGATTTAGATCTTTTTAGATTTGGAGTTTGATTCAAAATGCTTTAGCAGAGGTCTTTCACTTTCAGATCTAATTAAGAAGAAAAATTAATATAAATTAAATTTTTATTGTTTTTATTATTAATTAATTGTAACTATATTAAACATTATCTGCTTAAAATATTTATTTAAATTTATTTTGACTAAAAATAAAAAATAACAAAGGTTTTTTTTATTAATGTAAATTTTTATGCACTATTCTCTTTCTACCAAGTGTGTGGATTGTGATGGTTTAAATCCAATTTTCTTATGATTTGAATCCATTTCGAACCATTAATCTTAAAATGTGTTTACAAATTATAAAAGTACCAGGCAAATTAAATTAACTCTTGTGTAGAAAATGATCAGTTGAAAAATGTTAAAGCCATGCAACTAATAAATTAAACAGCAAATAAAAATAAGATTTTAAATGATAAAAAATCACAGAAAACAAATTACCGTGGAATAGAAGAAAACACAATCTTGATTAATTATAAAGTTTTTATTTACTTTTCTCCAAAATTCTCACTGGTTTAATTCATAAAACACAAAAAGCATTTATCCTAATTTAGATATTTTTTTAAACAATCCAGCAAATATTTTGATTTCTGTTATGATTTTTCATTTTTTGATAAATATCAAGAAATTACAAATTGTTCACCATTATGATGCATGATAATTTTTATTAATAAAATATTCTTATAAATGAAAATACTAATTTTTGATGCAGAAATTAATTTGTTTTTTAAAATATTGTAATATCTTGATAATTTATATTTTAAAAATTAACTGTGTTCTTTAGAATTGTTAAAATCCTTTTGTTTGTAATTGTAAACAAAAGATTTCAACTAATATAGAGATTTTCCAGAAATGATGTGTGATGTTATAAAAGATAGTGCTTTTTTTCTATTTCAGTTCTTGTTATCAGAAATGATATAATTAAGTTTTTGCATTTGTTTCTTAACCTAATTGTAAAAATTATCTCAGCCAGCTTAAGAGAATGACACTATTCTATAAATTCTGTACAATTTAATTGAGTACAAATCTAATTGCAGATTTATTTAATCTTAGGTTATTTTCATTTAAATCTAAATGTTAGTTTTAACAAGAAAAATAATTAGTTGTTAATTTAAATCTTGTTTTAAGAAACCTAGTTGAACAGTCTAGTCATATTAATTCATTTTTTAATAATTGTTCAAAATTTAATAAGTTTAATTCAAAGTTTAATAATTGTTTTGACTTAGGTTTTTGAAATTTTCAGAAATATTCATATTTGAAAATATCAGACAATGTATCTAGAAAGAATGCTTCCAAATCAGTGTGTTATCCTAAATAAAATGAATTACACTTTAGATAATTGAAATGCAATTCATAATTGAATAATTCCTGATGGAAATAAATGAATATTCTCTTATTGATAATTTTTCAACAAGTCATGGTAGTTTTTTTATCATTAAAATGTTACATAAATGGATTTAGTTTTCTTAAAAATGCTTCCCATAACCCCATTTTTTAAAATCTGTGTTATTGCACAATTTATATCATTGTAATAAAAAAGTAACAATTTAATTTATTTTCAGGATAAATTACAGATAGTTTCAGTTCTAGGTGCTGGTCTATTAGTAGGCACTGCTCTTTCAGTTATTATACCTGAAGGTGTAAATACTCTCTACTCTACTCAAATAAGTATGTTTTTTTCTTATTTCATAAATAACATTGTTTTATGTGTTGGACTACCCCAAATGTTTGATTTAGCCTATTAAATTTGAATTTGTTTTGATATCTGCGATTTAAAGCTTAGGATCAAAATTATTATTGCCAAGTATTTAGGATTTCTTTCAGAAATATAAAAAATTGTGTGAAATATAATTTTTTCATAAAAAAAATCCATTCAACTCATTTTTATATAATAATTATAATAGCTGTGTATATATTTTAAATTATTAATATGTTTTATATCAAGATTATTTTATAATCTTGATATAAAACATATTAATGTTATGAGTTTGAGAAGATTCATAATTTAAATTATCCTAAATCATTCTCTTTTTTCTCTTCTATATAATATATATATTAGGTGACAGAAAGCTTCCTTTTTAATTTTATAGTGTAATTCATAATTTCAGATAACATTGTTTGTTTTTGGGAAGGCATCACAGAAAGTTTTCTAATTTATTCAAACAAAAAATATCTTATAGTTTCATTGTCGGTATTTTAAAAAAGAAATAAATTGTAAAGGCTGTTAAAATACTTTTTAATATCAACTATTTCCATTTCCAAACACAAATATCTATATGTTGATAGCTCAGGATAAAGTAATTCTTAATTACTGTTTTTTTTCTTTTTAAATTTAAATTGATGAAGTAAAAACAGTCTTATTTATGTACTAAGATTTTTTAATTTTACAAAAAAAGATATATGTCATAGAATTCTATAATTTTAAAATTATTTTCAAATGAAGATTCAGTATATACATAATGTAAGAATTTAATTTTAAATTAAAGTGAAAACATTTAACTCAAATATTTGTTAAATTTACGTTTTCCAGCTCTGACTTTTATTTTGAAATATTTAAACTATATTAAAATATTATTAAGGAATTTAAGAATCTTTTTGAAATATTTAAAATATTTCAAAAGAATTGTTTAACTCTTTAACTAACACTTTTAATTCCTTTTACTGTTAAATATTTAACTGTAATATTTTTAATGTGTCATTATATCCAGATTGATGTGAAAAATAAATTGAATTTATGAATATAAAAACATGTTTCAAGAAATATATAATTTATATATATTTCTTGAAACATGTTTTTATATTATAATTATATATTATAATATTATAATTTATCAAAAAAAAAAATATATCAATTTTTAAATCTTTAGATTGTTAAAGTGCCTTGGGAAACAATATATTAATATATATTGATACATATTTAAAGGAAATAAATATACAAAGCTATTAATTTACTATAATTAATATGATTATTTAAAATGTCCATCAATTTTTAACAATCACTCTAATTATATGTAGTTATTTTTTTATATCTCAAGAATAAGCAATTTTTTAAATATTAAAATTCTTTGAGGAACTTGCTATTTAATTAGTATTTGAAAACTTATCTTTATAGTTTTCATATATAAGAATAACATGCAGTATTAATACTCATATTGTTCTCATTTTCTTGCAGCACTCTATGAATTAACTGCAATTTTTTATAATTATTTATAAAAACTTATGATTTTGAAATCAAACAATAAAAATGTAACTAGAATCAAAATTAATGGTATGCTTATTTTCAAAAAAACATTTTTTTAGTGAAAAAAATCATTAAATATTATAAAAATTACATTACAGCCAAAATTGTAAAATGACATTTCTCTTTGTATTCGTAAAATCAGAAAAAAGTGACATAATCCAATATTTCAACGA